>NW_003797267.1:416988-432234 GCF_000220905.1 Megachile rotundata
TTTAGGCGAGTTGCGCGCGCAGCTAGCGTTGGGTCCAGCTGCGCGCGCAACTCTACGTAAAACGGAGGTACCTCTCTTCTCCGCCTTGTAGTGACGTCAGTTTCTGAGTCTCCATCGTTCTGAAGAGCTCATTTTAAAGGGGAAGTTCCAAAGAATATGACCATATTTTTTTTCAAATTTAAACCCTTCACGCCTCTCATCAAAAAACGCAAAAGAAGAATTTGTTTAAATTTTCCGACATTGCATAACAAATTGACGGAATTGAAAAAAATATTTTAAAGTAGCCCAATCTTTCGTGAATAAAACAAAAGAGAATTTTGCTAAATCGGTTAAGTAGTTTCTGAGAAAAAAATTCGTAAGTGAAGCCTATTTTCGCAAGAATGAGACATTGCAAATTTTGAAGGCTTTCCTTAACGAATTCGAAACCAGCAAAATGATGACAGAAACGCCCCATAATTTCACATGGACAAAATATTTTGATTAGTGCAAAATTGCAGATGGTGACGACAAACACATTTATTGTTTACAAAGAGCTAATTAACCGTGAAGAAAAAAGTGTACTCAAAAAGTAAACTTGATAAAAGTAGACAAAAAAAACAGTGCATTTCTTTGTCGTAGCTTTCGGCTAACATATTGCCACAGATTGTCACACTCTGCCGCGCAGGAATTTCATCTTGCACATAATTAATCTTGGCAATTACACAGCAGACAAGTATAATTCCGTGCCAGCACCGGCATCCAACCGGGCCACCATGAAAGCCGATGCTACAACGTTCCGCACTACTGTCCTTGCCACAAACTCGAGGTTTCCTATCCTTCTGATGTTGCCTATTCCATACGGTGAAACACAACGGACGAAGCTGGTCTCGTCGCGACGCTACGCGTCCAAATTACATACTGCATACCGACGCGAAATGAACCGACACGTTGCGTACGATCGCTGGCATAAAAAAGGTAGTGGAGTGTATTATATGTATGGAGTTTGAACGGTGAGTATTTTAGATTTTGAGATGAATGAGTTTTGGGTTGTGGATTTGTAGATTTGTGGATTGATGGATTGATGGATTGATAGACTGGTAGGTTGGTAGGGTGGTAGGGTGGTAAATTGATGGAATGATAGATTGATAGATTGATGGATTGATGGACTGGTAGGGTGGTAAGGTGGTGGAGTGGTAGGTTGGTAAATTAATAGAATGGTAGATTGATGGATTAATGGATTGATCGATTGATGGATTGATGGATTGATGGATTGATGGATTGATGGATTGATGGATTGATGGACTGATAGACTGCTAGATTGCTAGATTGCTAGATTGATAGATTGATAGATTGATAGATTGATAGGTTGATAGATTGATGGATAGATTGATGGATAGATTGATGGATAGATTGATGGATAGATTGATGGATAGATTGATGGATAGATTGATGGATAGATTGATGGATAGATTGATGGATAGATTGATGGATAGATTGATGGATAGATTGATGGATAGATTGATAGATTGCTAGATTGATAGACTGCTAGATTGCTAGATTGATAGATTGCTAGACTGCTAGACTGCTAGATTGCTAGATTGCTAGATTGATAGATTGATAGATTGCTAGACTGCTAGATTGCTAGATTGCTAGATTGCTAGATTGATAGACTGGTAGATTGCTAGATTGCTAGATTGCTAGATTGCTAGATTGCTAGATTGCTAGATTGATAGATTGATAGATTGCAAAATTTCTAGACTTCTAAATTTCTAAATTTTTAGATCTCCAAATTTATAGATCTGTAAATTTCTAGATTCTTACATTTTTTTACTTGTAAATTTGTAAATTTGTAAATCTTTAATTTGTAAGTTTGCAAGTTTGTAAAGCCTTAAATTTGTAAATTTGTAAAGCTTCAAATTTTCTGAATTTTCCAAGTTTCTAAATTTCCAAATCACCAACTCCCCAAGTTACCGAGCTCCCTAATATCCAAACATCCTAACCTCGAACCTAAACCATCGAATAGTCAAATTTCTAAATAGAAGTTCTGGACTTTAATGCACGTGTAGAGAGAACTAGTTCATGTTATAAGTTGTTACGCGTGTAGAGCGAACTAACTCGTCTGAAATCTACATAAATCTGTAAATTGGCTGCGTTACGTGAAGTACATAAAACTGAAGTTATAAATAATCACGTTATTCGAACTCCAAACTTCATGTCACGAATTTCTAAATCCCTGCATGTGTGAATTGCCATTTCTCTGTATTATTCAATTTCCAAATGCAACTTTGTACGTACGTAAATTTCCGGACGTTACCTAGCCATGAAATTACCAAATGAAATATCAAATTGAATAAAATTAATAAATAGAAAAGTTTGTTGTATGCTTGTTTCAAACTCTTGTTTGACTCAGTTACGATATGATCAAAATGATGAAACAACGAAATGAATAAATAGAAAAGTTTATTATTAAGCTTGTTTTAAATTTTTGTCTAACTTTGTTGTGGGATGACCAAAATGATCAGATAATGAATTTAATGAAATTAATAATTGGGAAAGTTTATTGTGTTCTTGTTCCAAATGTGTTCCTAACCTATTTGTGACATGAGAAAAATTATGAAACAGCGATATTAATAAAAATAAATTGCATGAAGCAATAAATCAATACACATACTTCAATTGCATTTCTAGCCTGTTCATAAAATGTCCAAAATGATGAAGACATAAAATGAATAAAGAATGAACGAATTGTGAAGTTTATCTGGCAGCTTCAAACGTTCCTAACCTATTTACAAAATGACCACAATGATGATATAACAAAATGAATAAAGAATGAACGAATTGTGAAGTTTATCTGGTAGCTTCAAATGTTCTAACCTATTCACAAAATGACCATAATGATGAATTAACAAAATGAATAAAGAATGAACGAATTGTAAAGTTTATCTTCTAGCTTCAAATGTTCCTAACCTATTCACAAAATGACCACAATGATGATATAAGAAAATGAATAAAGAATGAACGAATTGTGAAGCTTATCAGGTAGCTTCAAATGTTCCTAACCTATTCAAAAAATGACCACAATGATGGTATAACAAAATGAATAAAGAATGAACGAATTGTGAAGCTTATCTGGTAGCTTCAAACGTTCCTAACCTATTCACAAAATGACCACAATGATGAATTAACAAAATGAATAAAAAATTAATGAATTGTGAAGCTTATCTGCTAGCTCCAAATGTTCCTAACCTATTCACAAAATGACCAAAATGACGAAATAACAAAATGAATAAAGAATGAACGAATTGTGAAGTTTATCTAGCAGCTCCAAATGTTCCTAACTTATTCACTACATGTCCAAAATGATGAAATAACAAAATGAATAAAAAGAATGAATAGATAATGAAAGAACATGAATAGAGTTCATCTGTTAGCTTTAACCTTCCTAACCTATTGACGAAAAGAACAACAAAGAAGTTAATAAGGAATAATTTTCGTTATCAACCGATGAAGTCGATCGCATCCAAATATCAGCTCATCTAATCAATTACCTTTCAAACGGTTCGTTCGGCAGATAATAAATTAAACGTCCGTCGAACGACGCAGAGCAAGTTGAATAGCAAACGCTGCAGAATCAGCTGAATAACGGCAAAACCAATACGCATCGATACACGTCCCGGGGTATCCTGTGTCATCCAGAAAGTGAACCGTCGCGCGTGACGAACATATGGCCGTTCGATTCGGTTATCAGAACCCGATAGTTTCATTAAAACCGGTCCTATAGTCCGCGTATCGAGATTTGATCACGCGTCGATGATGGCTCGTTTTAACGGTGATTATCGCGATTAAGAAGCACCGGGCCCGATTACCGGGCTCGTTGAATGTCCAATCGATTTCACTTTAGCGACGACAGCGTGTCGACGGTGTTTTTCGCTGTAAGCTGAGAACACGTCCAACTGAAATGCAACTGGAATACGTACTATCGAAATTCCGTTGGGCGATATCGGAGTAAACCATCGACGATTCGTCTTAGTCACGGGGAATGGAAAAACATCGACAACGGGCCCCTCTATTTCCTCGATTCGTTATACACCGCTCGATTCGAGATACTCGTTTCGATCTACGGATTAAAGGCGTTTACATCGCTCGACAACGAGCTACCTCCATCCGCGTGTACGCTTTTCGTTCGTTGCGACTAATGTTCGCTTTTAATGGGTATTTTCGGAATAATTATGTGCTTTCGCTTCAACTGTTTTATTCACTTTGATGTACAATATATATTCACTTTGTATATTCTTAGGTATTTGGACACTCCTTATTTTTAAAGTCGGTCTTGAGGTCACTTGGTTCTAGTTTCAGGGATGTTTGGACTTTAATTATATTTACAACTTCATTTTCGACTGCTATAAATATGTATAATACTATTTTGTATTTTTGGTAAAAATATCTGTGATATGATACATTTGAATATGTTGTGTTTTATGTATTACTTTATACTAGTATGTATGTGTGAAATGATATGTTCAAATATAGTACACCTGAGGTTATTATACAAGGTGTTCCACAATTAGTGTTGGTCACTGAAATGGGAGGTAGCTGACGTGATTCTGAACAAGATTTCCCTTTGCGAAAATGGGATTTGACGCTTCGTTTCTGAATTATTAAGGAAAAACACGAACCAATCAGAGCGCGAGGATTGTGCATGCGTAGACGCGAGAGCGCAGCCATAAGCCTAGAGGCGGGGCGTCTGAGCAGACGCAAGAGCGCATGTTCGAGCCTAGAGGTGGGGCGCATGCGCAGACGCGAGAACGCAGCCATAAGGCTAGAGGCGGAGCGCGTGCGTAGACGCGAGAGCGCAGCTTCGAGCCTAGAGGCGGGGCGCATGCGCAGACGCGAGAACGCAGCCATAAGGCTAGAGGCGGGGCGCATGCGCAGACGCGAGAGCGCAGCCATAAGCCTAGAGGCAAGGCGCGTGCGCAGACGCGACAGCACAGCTCGATCCTAACGGCTGAGCGCGCTATTTAAAATTAATATCATTAATAGTAACATTAGTTTCAAATAACTAAAAATTTGCAAGGTTAACAGTAAAATTACTAATAAAATTATGACCTATTATCACCACCAATAAAATTAATAATTACTATAACCTCCAATAAAATAATTACCCTTAAACCAAATATTAAAATTGAATAACAACAAAAATTAAACGAGTCAAATTTTTTAAAAATTTAAGCTTGCATAATTAACCTTGCAGAGTTAATAAACCTTCTCGATAATTACGCTTCACATAACGCTTACCATTCACACACATAAAAATGTTAAAATTTAATTTCGCTAAAAACACAATTAAAACGCGTCAGCTTTAAAATGCTTAGCGTTTAATTCTTTCCGCGGTACAATTTTTCCGAAATATTCATTTAAATACGATTTATGCATTTTAATTTCGTTGTCCATGGACAGGAAGTGGAAAAAGAGAAACATTTAATTGCGTACTTGTTGACTGTTTTAGTTGTGGACTGAAATTTATCTGGGAACATCTTTGACACCTGTTGATTTTGCACGCAATTTGTTGGTCCGTTCAAGGAGAAGAAATTATATTCTTTATTAGCTTTTTACGGGGTATTATAACTGTTTGTGTGTTGAGATTGAAATAAATATTTAATATTGCGTACCCTTTAGTTTACATTTATAATTAGCGTAATCTTCAGGGTAATTAGTTATCTTCAGTTTAATTTTTTTAATTGGCACAATTTTCACATTCAGCGATTATGTGATTATCAAGATTCAACAGAATTAAATTTTGTTAGTAAGAAATAATTTATTTAATATCATTTTAGTGGTTTTTAAATAAATTTTCATAAATGTCTTTTATGTTGATGGAATGTTGATGGATCTAATTTTGAGAGGTTATTAAAAATTCAAGTATTTAATTGATTATTGTTTATAATGTGGACTAAGGTTATTTAATAATGTTGCATTAAAAGTATTAATCAGTAATGAATTAACCAACTCTATTGATATTAACAATATGTTCTTAGAGTCACTCTCAATTATATATTAAGTTCATCCAACATAAATTTGTGACAGCTTTATGTCATCAAACCATGTCAGTCTCCAAAGACCCTCAAGTCAAAATATCATGTTACTAAATTTTTTAGCTATAAATTGACACAATGTAACTTTGTTCAATACTAACTATTAACTACATTATTAACTACAAATCGATGTAACGTAACATACACTTTATTTTAATCACCAACTTTTCAATCACATATCACTCTAACTTCATCTTCCATCTTTTCTTCCACACTAAATTATCAATATTCAAACATTTCATATTTAATAAACAGAGTCCATATTCAGACCACAAACTCCAATGATAAAAAACTTGCACAGAAGTCCATCGAACACAGAAACCACGTCTCACGCTCTCCAGCAACCAGGGTTCGAAATTATCATTTTTAATGGAATTTTTCCGCGTACGTGATGGAATCCCGGTATTATTCGTGTGGTGGACCTATGCCAAGCACGTGCCTCGTCCTCGGGCACTCCTCTTCCTAGGAAGGATTCTATTTACAAATCCTGGAGCAGCAGTGGCCATAAATCGTTTCTGCTGCTAAGGACCGTCCAGCCGCTTCGTATCCGATATTAAGCTGGCCATGAGAGGATGGTCCTATTAATATGGTGTGCCAAGGTACCGCGATCGTTTACACAGCACCGTGCACTATATATATTCGGAAGCTAAGAAAATCCCTCGGAGAAGAGAGGAAACTTCGCGTTTAGATCCCGTCGCGTCAATATTAAGCCGCCCCTACCACCGGTTATATTCATGGCGGAGGTGTCGCACCAACTTTCACCGCAACCTAAAGCCCTTCGTGTGTCTGCGATTCTAATTATCGGCTGACATCGTTAACCCTTTCTACCAACTACGAGTGCTAGAAATACTGTGGCGAGTGTGGCTTGCAGAGGGATTGGCACAAAAGGTGATGGATATCGATTTCGAGCTTGTTGAATCCCTTCTGACGGGGTCAAATTTCATATGTAAATTAGTCGATAGTCGAGTAAAATATTTATTGTTATAGTTATAGTTATAGTCATAGTTATAGTTATAGAGTAAATAGTTATAGTTGTCAAGTGCATTCACTCGAGAAGCATTTGAATTCTTTAGCAAGTTACACTTTAGCTGACATATCAGTGAAAATTTAGTCACAGTTTATTTTTGATAACTCCAGTTAATTTTGAAGAAGTCCTGATTTCACAAGTGAAAAGTTTCAGAAATTAAAATAAACTTGAAGGAATATTTTTATGTCATAATTATCGAATGTCTAAATAAATAATATTACATTTTATTTTTGATGAACAAAGTACTGTTCAGTTCTTTTTTAACGCAAACTCTATTGAATTCCTATGGACATAAATATTTTAGGAACTTAAAATAGTGTTTTTATGGAACAGATATGTCAGTAGCTTAAAATAGTATTTTTATGGAACAGATATGTCAGTAGCTTAAAATAGTATTTTTGTGGAGCAGATATTTTAAAATCCGTACAATAATTCCATAGAAAGTTTCAAAATATTTAAGACACTTCATAAAATCAATAAAATTAGAAAACTACTTGCATAGTTTATTTGAAAATATAATTTGTATGTTCATTTCGTAAAGAATGAGAATTAAACAAGTTTTACTTTCCAAATTATTTAAAAAAGTTCAATATTCGAAGAGTAGATAGAAGGCGCTTGATTCGCGCGCTAAGATGGCTGCCGCCCACGTGACCTGCGCAGACGCAACAGCTGCGCAGTCAGTGTATCACGAATAAAAGTCAATGCATTGTTAAAATAATGTGTAAAATACTTTTGAATGCGTACATATTTTACATTGTACCTTCATTATTACTTTTATAATTGTTTCTCTTGTATAATTATATTTATAACTACTTTTTCTGTATATTTATTTTCATAATTACTTTTCTTATATACTTAGTATAACTACTTTTCTTCTAGCAAACTATATTAAGAATAGCTTTTATATATTTCATTAGGTTATTTGAAAAGTAGCTTCTATGTAAACTGCAAATTTAAATATAAATATTTTTACTGTTTTTTAAATATGTAACTTATGTCCAACATTACTTTAGTTTAGTTTATTCAAGCTTTACATCACAAAGCAAACATACTGAGGCATCAAATATGTAAATATTTTACAGGTGTGGATAAGCTTAAAATTCATGATACTAAAATATATTCTGACATCAAAGTCCATACTTAAACTTCCTTTACAATCTATAAAAAAGCACACTAATCCCCAAAACAAAAATCAGCTAATATGAAGTCTAAAAAATGTACCACATGTCACATAACTGAAACCTAAAAAAGTACGTTAATTTCGTAATTACTAAATCCCCGATAATGCGACAGCGACACCCTGTGCAAACGATCCGTTATCACGGAATGGTTGACGAACATTTCCATGAACGAAGTTGCCTAGATCATAGAAATTTCCGCGCGACCTATTCCTCCGGTCGCGTCTTGCGTTCTGCGCGCAAGCGACGCGTATTACCCAATTGTTTGCCCATGCTTCCGACAGTCTCGTCGTGTCGGAAGTTCCCCATGGCAGACACGGCCACGTCGTACTTCGACGCATAATGCCCGTCAGCAGAAATTCCGGCGCATATTTGCATACGTAATCACGGACCAGCCGAAACTCGAAGAGGACGATGTTGGTCATCCTGTTCGAGGATCGATCGTTCGATCGTGATTAGAACTCGTTTAACCGACGCCTCACGCGAACACTCTCTTCGCTGGTTCTACGTCTTCTAGGTGTTGCAATTTCAATTTCTAATCACTAGGTAATCCTAGGTGTACTTGTATGTGCACTAAAATAGTCTTTTACAAAACATTATAAGAAAAAAATTTTACAGAACATTTACAAAAAATGAAGCATAATAAAAATAATATAGTTTTTATAATTTAACGTATAATATAATTTTTGCAATAATTTTTAAATTTAATGTGTAATATAATTTCTTAAATTTAATATATAATATCATTTTTTAAATAATTTTTGAAGTTTATTATATAATATCAATTTTTAAATAATTTTTAAATTTAATGTATAATATAATTTTTGAAATAATTTTTGAAGTTTATTGTATAATATAATTTTTTAAATAATTTTTAAATTTAATGTATAATATAATTTTTGAAATAATTTTTGAAGTTTATTGTATAATATAATTTTTTAAATAATTTTTAAATTTAATATATAACATAATTTTTTAAATAATTTTTAAATTTAATACATAATACAATTTTTTAAATAACTTTTGAAGTTTATTATATAATATCATATTTTAAATAATTTTTAAATTTAATGTATAGTATCATTTTTTAAATAATTTTTAAATTTAATATATGATATAATTTTTTAAGTTTAATATATAATATCATATATAAAATATAATTTTAATAAGTAACAAGTTCATAAGTATCTTTTTAGAATAAGAGGATAATGGAGCAATGATATTTGTAATAAAATGAATAATGTCCGAAATAGTGCAGCACTCGAAACTGATCAAGATAAGGTACATCGATCCGGAAAATGTAGCACGCATTACAAAGGGGACCAATACAAACCGAAGCTCGATTGGGCATGGTTGGCTCCTGTTACGTCTCAAGGGAAGATGGATCAACGGATAAGAGGCATTCCGTCTTACCAAGCACCGTGTTCCCCTGATAGCCGCCCTCCCAATCACTGCCAACTCGATTGCAAACGTATGCTGAATGCAATGAGACAACTGCATCCTCCTACTGCAGTTACAATGCCGTTCAACGTGACTTAGGATACAAATATAGCTCGATTGTGGGGAAATTAGCTCGAAAGTTGAATACGATTTCTACGTGAGAGCTGAGAATGAAAGGAGTAATTGAAAATAATTTTAGAGGTGAAGTGGTACATGGTTGGTGATGGAGGGTGGATTAATGGATGAGGATGTTGTTTAGGTTTGAGGGAGGTTTAGGTTTTGAGGGAGGTCTATGTCTGTATGTTAAGTTTTATCAATTTATTAATCTATAAACTTAGAGGCGATCATAAACATATATATTCCCTCATTAATTTCACCAAATTCACCCCTAAATTATAATACTTCCTCCACTGTACAATTGACATAGAATAAATATTAAAAAACAGAAAACGTGACGATTCGATTCTTACTTAAGATCCCAAGATTAATCTCCAAGTATATTCATCGAATTCCACAGCTCCGAAAACCTTAACGAAAGGGTTAAAACCGTTTCTTCGTAGCTTTGGTGCCTTGTTAATTATCTGGGCTCTATTGTGTCGGTCGAACAATCGACGTAGCGACGTTATTACATTTTGAGAGGTAGGGGCGCGAGGAGGATAAAAAATAGAGCGAGAAGTCGACAAAAGGGAGGATTCATATTCCGGTCGTAGAGAGAGCGACATTCGGGGCAGAAAATAAAATCTGCGAGGGCATGTCCCGTCCACGGAAACCGCATTCAAGGGAAACCATCCTCGTTTTCGTCTCATAACTTCCTTCTTCCTGAACGCCTAACCGACTCTTTCGGGCCGCGTCACATCGCTGACCTTCCCCTGCACTTAGCCGTTCTAAACCAACCGGCAAACATCGTGATATGCATTCGAAATGATATGCCGTGAATTTTCTCCGAGCTCCGACTGGATTTCCATAGCGAAATAATGTTTGCGTTGAATCCTGTGGGCGAGCGTCGAGTATGCAGATGACTTTCGAAAAGCTGCGAAATGATCGGGGTAACACGAATGTGATGTTACACGAAAATTGTATGATATCGGTTGATTATTGTGGAAGGACACTTTGTAGATTTTAAGATCCCAAGGGACTGGGTTTAGGAAGTTGGGAATTTGAAGATTTCGAGGGTGGAATTTGCAAACATAAGTGGGTTTGCAAATGTGAAGATAAAGTGTTTGAGAGTTAGGGACTGGGGAGTTGAGGATTTGGTTCTGGAATATTTGGGGATTTTAGGATATGAAGAACTTGGAGAATTAAGGGATGAAATATTGCAAGTTTAAGAATTTGAAAATTTGGGGTATTTGGAAATTTAGAAATTTGAGGATTGAGATATTTGAGGGTTTAAGAAGTTAAGGACTAGGGCTTGAAAGATTTGGATATTGAGAAATTTGGGGATTTCAGGACTTTAGAATATTAGCTATAGATACAATAAATTATTTTGTTTAACCTTTTACTTATTTTTGTATTTTTGATATTGTATTAAAGTAACTAAAGCACTAAAATATGGAGTACTCATCCTATCTCAGAGTACTACTTTTTCCCCTAAATTATGTCTTCAATCCCCAAAATTCCTATTTGCTCCGACAAATATGAAAATTAATGCCATTTGCGAATTATCCCGACCGAATTAAATTACCCTCGATAAACTCGTTAATCGACTTGACAAGCTTAAAATACGGTGAGAATTAAAACGGCCTGTGTAACCAGATAATATAGTAATTTATATTCGTCATTTATTTTGTACGACAGATTGCACGATCATTCGACAACGAATCGGCCGATAAATACAGAAATGTTTCTGTGCTTCGAGGTAATAAAGCACAAATGCTAAAAGCGTTTAGTTTTCATGACAAAGTTCGGTTCTCACACTTGGATGCGCGCGCATGCGTTGCTTTTATAGTCGCGTGGAACGAAACGAATGCGCGCGCACGTCTGATGTTTCATCGCATGCGCACGCACGTTCTTTTTTTTATCGGCGAAGTTTCAAGAATACTGCGAAATATTTGACGTTGAATCAACAGCGAAACGCGAATGCTACAATTCTGACGTTTAATCGAACGTGTTGACAAATCTTTTTTGTCGATGCATTTTGGTGCAACTGTTGCATTTATTTTTGTTGGAGGGAAAGAGAAATGGGGTTTGAATTACCGGACTGAAATATTTGATAAAATAGTAGATAATGGTACTAGGTTAGTGAATTAAAAATATTCTTTATAATTTTCTAATAAAATTTATATTATAACATATTAAAATTATTTTTGTTACAATAAAGGGTGGATTTTAATAACTTTTATTATTACAAAGAAATGTAATAAATATTATTTATTTTTATCACACGATTTAACACAAAATTCTTCTAATAAATAAATCACAGTTTCAATTCTGAATAAATATTTTATTTTGCATTTTTCTTTCGTAATTTTAGAAATAAATTTTGGAGATTCCTAAATTTTACCCCAAGTTGCAGTATGATTTTGCAAATTGAAACTAAACGTGTGTATTTATTAAAAATACGAGTTACAAGCGTTTGAATATCTGATCCGTAACACCGATAAAGGAATACTGAAAAAAGTAAAATTCACGGGGGATGAATCTCCGTTGGAAAGAAAAACAAACATCCTCTATGTATCAGCAAATATTTAATGAGCGTAGGAAGCTCGTTTGTAAATTTACGTTTTCTTTTAAAGTTCACGTTTTCTATATATGTCTGCCTTTGCAAATAAGGGTCTTACATAAGAATTTGCGATATCCGCAGAATTGAAATTTATAAAATCATGTATTTCGTGTTCGTTCATTTTTAGAGCAAATTTTTTCAAACTTCGAGGTTTTCAAGGTTCAAAAATTCAAACATCTTCAAATTAAAAAATTTCAGATTAATGTTTTAATCAGAAAATTAGTGTTTTCAAATATTTTCTAGGGTTCTTTATAAGGAAGTAAACGATTCTAAGGTTCGTCACAAGGAAATAAAAGTTTTTAAGGAAGCTTCAGGAGAAAGAAGAAAAATTAATATAAAATTTTTAGCAAAAATTGATTTCTGGAAATAGAAATGAAGTGACATATTCTAATAACATTCCAATGAAACAAATTCTGCCGAATCCTTGGAATTTTGTTAGGTACCGTGGTTTCTCGTTATTCATGGAATATCTCATTATTCACCTCTTCAGTTGAAACAATTGTGCGACATTAATTTGGTGTAGCACATTTAACTGAATACCGTTGGGGATTCAGTGTGTGTCAAATTTACAACCACTTGAAATTCCTTCGAATAATGGGACAATAGGATGGTACTTTTATAACTATTCGCTGATAACACGTTATTGCGATCGATTAAAAATGGCTGTCCTAATGCGGTCTTATACTTGATAATTATAATTAATTACTGGAAAGTTGTACATTTCTGTTCTGATTAAATTTGTATTTCTTAATTATTATTATTGTGTTATTACTTGATTATTATAATGAATAATTATTTATTAAATTATTACATGACTGCTATAATCAACAATTATTTATTAATTTATTACTTGACTACCATAAACAACAGGTATTTATTAAATTATTACTTGACCACCATAATCAATAACTATTTATTAAATTATTATTCGACTACTATAATCAACCACTATTTATTAAATTATTACTTGACTACTATAATCAACAACTATACATTAAATTATTCCTTAACCACAATAATCAACAACAATGTATTAAATTATTATTTAAATTTCATAACTAACTATATTAAATACCCCACAATTATAAAATAAATAAATGTATAATTAATCTCACATAACCATAAATCTGTATTATATCTTTCCAGCGCACTTAAGCATCAATTCATATTTTCTGGCACGCTATTTATATCGCGGTGATTTTAGAAGTTTTTAGAGTTTGAAAGAAAGTAGGCAAGCAGTTGCCAAACAACGTGGTCATTTTGTTTGATTTAAACGTGGTGGGATACTGAAAGAGCTAGTTTTCGAAACCGTGTTTACTTAAGAGTTGTGCCCTGGTTATCAGAAATAATATCTGCCTACTGAACTTTATCCATATACATCCCTCTTCGAACAGACTATATTTACACATTTTACAATTTTTATTATAAATATATATTGCTGTAAGTACGTATATTTGGTCGCATATATGGAGATCTGATTTATCATTTCAAAATTTCAACATTGCAACATTCCCACATTCCTATATTCCAACATTTCAACATTCCCACAATTCCACATACTCACAGTCTCACATTCTAAAATTCCAAAATTTAGAATTCACCGAATCCCTAAATTTCAAAATTTAAAATACCCCGAATTTCTAAATACCAAAATTAAAAATTCCCCGAATCTCTAAATATCAAAATTAAAAATTCCCCGAATCCCTAAATTACAAAATTTAAAATTCCCCGAATCTCTAAATACCAAAATTTAAAATTCCCCAAATCTCAAAGTCCCTAACTCCCTAATTCCCCAAATCCCTAATTCCCTAATTCCCTAATTCCCTAATTCCCTAATTCCCTAATTCCCTAATTTCCTAATTTCCTAATTCCGTAAATTCCAAAATTGAACACTCTCCCCATCCCTAAATTCCTGCATTCCAGAATTCCACATCACCAGAATCCCCAAATTTCAAAGTCCTAAAATATCAAAATACCAAACTCCCCAAATTCCTAATTTATGGTAAAATTTTCCTAGCATCCATTGGTTCCAACCAATAACCATATATCGTATCGACCCAATTTCTTTAGAAGAAGCGTTCGAATTCACGACGCGCAAACTGTTACGAATTGCATCTCGGAAATTAGTTATTGCGAGTCCGACCGAGCTAATCGGCGAAGTTTAAGCTGGATTGCTAAATAGATTAGGCGCCAGGGACCCGGATACATTACCAAGCTTCTAAGTTTTGTATCTGTACAAATTAGTTGCAATTGGTCATGTTACAAAAGCTCGTATCGCTTGATTAAACGGAATATTGCTCGAATCCGTGAACGAGCAAAATTTCCTCCTAAATTGAAAGTTAAAGTTGCGTTTTAACATGGAACCGCTCGGTAAAATGAAAGTTAAAGAGCCGACGATATTTTGGGGAACGTAATTTGTACATACTTTGATTATGGTAGTTCATTACTTCAGTGAATATCGCAGGGGGAATTGATATCTGATGTTTGTAATAGAAATATGTTTGGTCGTGGTGAGATTTATAACTACACGGTATGTCGGCAAAGTAAGGGAACTTTTTTAAAATTAAGAGAAAAGAATTATTTTGCAGAAATTAATTTTTTTAGACAGAATATATCTGCAGTAATACCGTTGGGCTCAAACAATGTTGACATAAATTTTTTTATGTCGTTTTGAGGAATTGCTTTGAACTGTCATAGCTGTTTGGACTTGTGTAACAGTGTCATGAAACTATTATGCATCGAATTACCACGTGTCAAATTACCGCGCGTCAAATTACCACGCGTAGAATTACCACGCGTCGAATTACCACG
>NW_003797267.1:432404-466688 GCF_000220905.1 Megachile rotundata
GCTCGTCGAATTACCACGCGTCAAATTATCACGCGTCGAATTACCACGCGTCGAATTACCACGCGTCGAACTACTACGTGTCGAATTACCACGCGTAGAATTACCACGCGTCAAATTCCCACGTATCGAATTCCCACGCTTCGAATTTCTACGTATCGAATTTCCACTCGTGGAATTCTGACGCATCGAATTTCAGCGCACCGAATTCCTACGTATCGAATTAGCACGCGTCAAATTTTATCCCATCGAATTCCCACGCACCGAATTCCTACGTATCGAAATTCTATGCGTCGAATTTCAGCGCGCCGAATTCCTACATATCATATTCCACGCGTCAAATTTTATCGCATCGAATTCTTACATATCGAATTCCCACGCTCCGAGTTTCTACGTATCCTCTTCCAACGCTCTGAATTTCTACGTATCGAATTCCCACGCTCCGAATTCCTATGTAAATATGTGGATGCGTGGATATGTGACTATGTGAATATGTAGTTTTGTGGATGTGTAATAGGTAGATGTGTGGATATGTAGACATGTGGATGTGTGGATAGGTGGATGTGAGAATAAGTGAATATTTTGCTGTTTTGCACATATGACCAAGTCATATAAGTCTCTACATACACCGAAAAATATTTTCAAACAAAATACAACCCTACAATCACTAAATCCCCTAGAAAGCTACAAACCACCGTTTCATCAATTTCCATTAAAAGCTCCACAAAACAGTGTAACCATTAAGCTTAATTACCAGTAACGATAAAAATTCGCTACAGCTTAAGTGCGCCAAAAAGAATCCTCAAGCTCCTAATTCCCAGTTAAGACGTCTCGATCTTCCAACAACCAAAAGCTGAATTACGAAAAGAAAATCAGAAGATGAAACTACAACTCGTGAAACTAGAATATATATTACAGCGATGTGACGATACGGCGTGACTGTTAAAGATGTCGGAGCCCCATAGATCAGAGCTACCGCAGAAATAAAAATAAAAATGGAATCTGGTGGGACTCGAGAGTTCATCCCGAGACAGAAATCCCCTTTAAAGCTTGTCAACGGAGAATCCTTATTACAGGTCGAAGGGTCGTTTTGTCAGGGCGGATTTGCACGTGTGCACGAGCAGGTAACGTAGCTACAAATTGGCTAGCCTGTTCCCTTCGTTTCCGCGTCTGCTCGCGAACAGAGAAAAACCGCCATAAGTCACCGACACGCCGGCTCGTCTTCGTCGAGGGACGAATCGCATTTCGAATTCAATTCCGCGAAACGGTCGTTACGCGACGAATTTCTAAGTGCTTCATAGAAGAATGGGGATGGGAAAAGATGTGTATTGATGATGAAATTGTGTTCTATGGGGAGTTTGAATCGATAAGATATCCACCATGTTGGGATGGTATCTCAGTTCTGTGAATACTATGGTGCACCGTAGGTCGAGAAAGTGAACTTTTTAAATTTAAGTCCACATATGCAAATAGTAATATATTCACATATACACATATCCACATATCCACACATCCACATATGAAAATGGAAATATATCCACACATCTACCTATCCACACATGTAGCTATCCAGGCGTCTACATATTTACATATCCACATATGCAAATAGCAACATATCCACATATCCACACATCCACATATGCAAATAGCAATATATCCATACATCTACCTATCCATACATCCAGCTATCCACACATCCACATATCTACGTATTCACATAAGCAAATAGCAACATATCCCCATATCCACATATGCTACTCAAGTATCTACATATCCAAATTCCCAAATATCTAAATTATCATCTCCTACATCAAATTTCGGCTCTCCCAAATTCCACCCCCACCATTTAGGTTATGAATCCCCTCACAATCCTCCGTAAGAGCCAAATATCTGTAATATCGCAGAAGCTACGCTGCGAGTTCGAAGAAAAAGGAAAACCGTGTCGTGCGTTCACGTGACGAAATTCGATTCAAAGTCGACATTTTCGATGATTTCTGACGCTAGGTGGAAAAAGGAAGAATTTCTGAGATCGTGCCAAGCCTTATTTTCTTCCCCCCTTTCTTTTTTTTTATTCTTCGACCTTCACCGGAATCGGACAAAGGAAGGAATTACACGGTTCTCCCATTTTAAGCTCCTTTTCGTGCGCGATACTCGATAAACTGCGAGACACGTAGCCCATCGTGTCATTGTGTTAGTTTTCAAAGCGGATTCACCGTATCTCAAACGGAATCTTGCATCTGTTTTAATAAATGAAACTTCCTGCTCTTCGCTAAATCCGCGAGAGTTAATGCTCCTCTCTAATAGAGATGCAACGTAATAGCCTGTTTTCGTTGGCGCGATCTTCATTACGGGCATTATGTTAATTAATTCGTAAGTGAAATAACTTTAATGCCGATGGAAAAACGGTGCATTGTCGGAACGTGATGGGTCGGGTTATTTTAACATTAGCATAATTCGAATTAAAAATTAAATGTATGTTACTAATTATTAACAGAAATTTGATAAAATTTTTATTGTAGATTTCTAATGTGAGATTTTCAAATTTTACAATCTTTCAAGTTTTCGATTTCTTTTATTTTGTTGATTCTTTGGTTATATTTTACCTTTTCAATTAAGGAATGTCACAACTCTAACATCGTTCTGTGAATCTATGGAAAGCAACAATGAAATATCATAGGGTTCTCCGAAACGTACACTCTACAGAACTTTATTTGACCGATGTCTCTCCTTTTGTCCCAGTCAAGACTGCAGCATAAATTTAAGGTAATTTGTACCTGTGATAGCAGTCAAAGTTCGAGGGAACCTTTTCATTGGACTAACGAAGTTTGGACGTTAATTAATTTAATTGAAATTACAATATTAATTAATTAAGGAACGTCTCCAGTATTTATTCGGCTGAATTATTACGCAGAAAGTTAAATACGAATGTATTTAGAGACGGTAAATAGAATACGTAGGATAGACGTCTTTAATTCTAGCAATGATTGACAATCATATCACGTAAATTTTATTTACGCCGTCGAATTACTACGTATTGAATTACCACGCGTCAAATTTCCACGGATCGAATTACCACCTGTAGAATTACAACGCGTCAAATTACCACGCATAGAATTACCACGCGTGGAGCTACTACGCGTCGAATTACCACGCGTCGAATTACCACGCGTCGAATTACCACGCGTCGAATTACCACGCGTCGAATTACCACGCGTCGAATTACCACGCGTCGAATTACCACGCGTCGAATTACCACGCGTCGAATTACCACGCGTCGAATTACCACGCGTCGAATTACCACGCGTCGAATTACCACGCGTCGAATTACCACGCGTCGAATTACCACGCGTCGAATTACCACGCGTCGAATTACCACGCGTCGAATTACCACGCGTCGAATTACCACGCGTCGAATTACCACGCGTCGAATTACCACGCGTCGAATTACCACGCGTCGAATTACCACGCGTCGAATTACCACGCGTCGAATTACCACGCGTCGAATTACCACGCGTCGAATTACCACGCGTCGAATTACCACGCGTCGAATTACCACGCGTCGAATTACCACGCGTCGAATTACCACGCGTCGAATTACCACGCGTCGAATTACCACGCGTCGAATTACCACGCGTCGAATTACCACGCGTCGAATTACCACGCGTCGAATTACCACGCGTCGAATTACCACGCGTCGAATTACCACGCGTCGAATTACCACGCGTCGAATTACCACGCGTCGAATTACCACGCGTCGAATTACCACGCGTCGAATTACCACGCGTCGAATTACCACGCGTCGAATTACCACGCGTCGAATTACCACGCGTCGAATTACCACGCGTCGAATTACCACGCGTCGAATTACCACGCGTCGAATTACCACGCGTCGAATTACCACGCGTCGAATTACCACGCGTCGAATTACCACGCGTCGAATTACCACGCGTCGAATTACCACGCGTCGAATTACCACGCGTCGAATTACCACGCGTCGAATTACCACGCGTCGAACTACCACGCCTCGAAATACCACGCGTCGAACTACCACGCGTTGAATTACCACGCGTCGAATTACCACGCGTCGAATTACCACGCGTCGAACTACCACGCGTCGAATTACCACGCGTCGAACTACCACGCGTCGAATTACCACGCGTCGAACTACCACGCGTCGAATTACCACGCGTCGAACTACCACGCGTCGAATTACCACGCGTCGAACTACCACGCGTCGAATTACCACTCGTGGATCTACTTCGCGTCGAATTACCGCGCGTCGAATTACTACACGTTGAACTACGTAAATTGTTATTATAATTTTTATAATAACTTGAGAATTTTTCTTGGTCGATTTATTTATCTCTCATAATTAGGTTCACTGTAGAAATTTATATTCTTAAAAATTTTACAATTCTTTTTAATTTCAATTCAGTGTACACTGAACTGTTATCGTAATTTTTGTAATAAGTGAGCCTTCGTCCTTGATTTAATTATCTTTCATAATTAGAGTTTTACCCTGCATCTTTCATCGCATCGAATTATCGCCGACAGATAAGGGATCAATTATTAATGCAAATTGTTTATGAAGATATTTATCAAAAATTTAACACCGCCCATTTAATTTTCACGCGGCAACAAATTAATTGATAAATCAATTTTTGCATATTATATGCTGTTATTTAGGCTGAAATATTTATTAAATATTGTAACATCAAATTGTGATGCTAATTAAGCTTCATGCATTATTCAATCCTGTTCAATGCGTCACGTTACTTAATTCGTATTTAATGTTATATCTGAACCGCGAGAAAGGAAGATATTATGCAACAGTGACGGATAATTTAATCGTTTAATTATTATTGCAGTTATTATCGGTTAACATATCGTACATAAATAAAATGTGTCGATGTACACTCACCTGCAAGGCAGATCTACTTGCTTTAAACCTTTGTTTACCAAATATACTTTTTACTATTGTTTATAAACAATTTGCAATTTTCAACGTTAGGATTATCTTTAATTCACTGTAAATGTTTGTATAAAATTTGCGGCTTTTTACTATTTTTTTATTCGGTAACTCTCTAACTTACGAGTTTTCAAATTTTTTATTTTGTGAAGTTCAAAGTTTGGTTTTTAGTAGATTACTCACTCGGGTCGAACACGTCGGATATTGAAGTGATGGAACGTCAGCTTGACGATTTCGTCGGGTTGACCGATAAACGTATAAAGCAGGCAATCGATGTTCGATGGATATCGTTTAGGATAATAAGGGGATGTGAATGTGCCACCTTGAGGTCTGTCCGAGCTGCTGTAGACGACGCAAGAGCAACCTGAAACATAGCATCGTCTCGTTTTAGTGACATTCGGATACCATGATTGTCTGCAAATTTGAACTGGAGGATGATGTCTGTGTTATGTAATTTCATTAGCATGTATCTGAGAAACTAATATCAATGATAATAGAGTAGAGCTTTTAATGTATCAATTACTTATTGAATTTGTAGACTAAAGAATCTAAATGGGAGTCACGTCTCCTTTAAAATCCTCCGCTAATTTAACCTAAAACGTTTCCAGTCAATTTTATTCTATGGTTTATTTTCTACACAAAATAGTTTTTTTGCGTTATCGAAACTTTTAATAAGATCCGCAGGGCTTTATACGGTTTAGTTATTTCATACGATACGAAAAAAATTTCATTTGTGCGAGGGGTAACTATGGGTCCCAGTGGAGCCACGTCCCTGAAAAACTAGATTGAAAAGCAGAAAATTAAACTCACTCTTACTATACTCCAGTGACTCGCACTTTTTTTTTGAAAAAAAAATATTCACACCCTCCTGAAATATCCATTACTTAACTCACTGTAATACTTTTATCCGGAACAATACCTGTCTACAAAAGAGTAATACTCGAATTTTCCCGATTTATTAAAAGATCGACTAACAATGCGCGAACTATCGTACGAACATAATTGGATGATAGATACGTAAAGTTTGAACGTGGCAGGAAAAGAGTTGGTACGCTTGGTTATTCAATTTTGTTAGCAAGTTGCCGTAAAATCTTTTGAAAAGATCATTGTTCGGTCACGTTCGACCCCGCTGACTCCAGCATCTTTTCACGCCTGCTATTTATAATCGATGCCGATAAAAAAAAATATCTTGCTTCTTCCTGCGAAAAATTACACAATGCACCTGGTGCACTCGATATCTTCTCTAGAATGCACAACTTCACAGCATTGTTGTATCTCTGATAATCAGTAAATAAGTTTCTGTACAACGATGTTCGATTTTTAATTGAATATAAAGGAATAGTAAGTAGAAAATGAAATTTGTAGTGACAGAAATGAACAAACATAAAGTGGAAGATAAAATATTGAAATGAAGAGACGCAAAACGTATCATAACGTATAAAAATGATCTAAAAGATAATGAATAAACAGAAACTGCAACATGAGTTAGAAAAATGAGAAAATACAGTATAAAACAAAGTTAAAAAATGAAAAAAATGAAACATACACTAGAAAGAATGATTAAAAAACTGATGAAGCACAAAACGAGCCATAACCTAGAAAAAAGATCGAACAGAAAATCGATCACAAAATATAAACCCGTATAAGCAAAAAGGCAACATGAATTAGAAAAATCAGAAAATAAAATATAAAACAAAGCTAAAAACCGAAGAAACAGAAATCTACACTAAAGAAATAAATAAAGAAATGAAGAAGCACAAAACGAGCCATAACCTAAAAAAGGACTGAACATAAAATCAATCAGAAAATATAAACCTGACTGAACAAAAAAGCAACAGAGCTTTAGAGTAGAAAAATAAATAAAAAAACAAAAAAGCACAAAACGAGTCATAACCTAAAAAAAGAAGAAACATAAAATCAATTAGAAAATACAAACCCGATTAAACAAAAAAGCAACATAGCTTTAGAGAAGAAAAATAAAAAAAAAAAACAAAAAAGCACAAAACGAGCCATAACCTAAAAAAGGACTAAACATAAAATCAATCAGAAAATATAAAAATGACTAAACAAAAAAAGCAACACAGCTTTAGAGAAGAAAAATAAATAGAAAAACAAAAAAGCACAAAACGAGCCATAACCTAAAAAAATACGCAACAGTAAAGTGAAGCACAAAACCTTCTAAAACGGAAGACGAAACAGGACGTCCAATTACCGTTGATCTTCCCGAAAAGTCGGTAGAGTTTTCCATAGGGTAAAGCGACAAACAAAAATTCCGTAATTTAAGACAAGACCGAAATGAAGTGACTCGGAGGCCGGTGGCAGTTCCATTGTTGAGGTGTTTTCTCTTGGGTGATCATCGGTCGGAATTTTCAGCAATTAAGTGAAAAGGGTGAATTCTCCGGGCGAAGGTTTCCGGCGGTATATCTGTTTCGGCATTAAACCGAGTGTTTCAGGCATTCAAGTTCACCTGGGTAAAGCGTCCATGAATCACCGGGTCGGAAAAGGCCGAAGGAAACGGACAATAGAATCGCGCGAGGATCTGGCCGGTGAACGCGATAAAAAGGCCAAAAACTGCGCATAAAAATCTCCGCGAAATTTATGATATCGCCGGTTCAATTGTTTTCGCAAAGTGCACACACACCGGGGCGCGAGATACTTCCGTTACGGATTCGCAGTGAACGCATCTATTTCGATGCTTGAAATAGAGGGATGGAAAGGGAGGGGAGGATAGAGTTGAGAATGCGAGATAGGGAGAGGCGTAGGGAGAGCTGAAAAAATGTGGGGGGCATAGAGTTGAGAATAGGAGAGAGTTGCAAAAAATGGGGGAGGGAGAGAGAGGTGAAGAATGAAAGGGTGAGGGAGGAGGAGAGCTGAATGTATTGAAAGAGGGAAAGAGTTGAGAACAGAAGAAGAAGAGAGATAGGTACAGTTGAAAAAAATGTCTGAGTGACAGAGAGAGGTGAAAAATGAAGGGATGAGATAGAAGGAGAGCTGAATGTATTGAAAGGAGGATAGAGTTGAGAACAGAAGAAGGAGAGAGATAGACACAGTTGAAAAAATGTGAGAGGAGCAGAGAGAGGGGAAAAATGAAGGGGTGAGAGGGAGGGAAAACTGGAAGTAACGAAAGAGGGCTAGAGTTGAGAACGTGAGAAGGAGAAAAAATAGGGAGAGCTGGAAAAATGAAGAAGAAAGAAATAGCTAAAAAACAAGAGAGAAAGAGCTGGAAAAAACAGAAGAGACAGAGAGAGAGACAGAGAAAAAGAGCAGTCAAACAACAGAGAAAGAGAGAAAAAGAGAGAGAGAGCAAAAAAATAAAAGAAAAAGTGAGGGAGTAGAAAAATAGAAGAGAGAGAGAGAGCAAAAAAATAAAAGAAAGAGTGAGAGAGCAGAAAAAAAACGAAAAAGTGAGAGAGTCGGAAAAAACGAAAAATAGAGACGGCGAGAGAGAGTTCATAAAATGAAAGAGAGAGAGAGAGAACGGGGAAAAGTCCGAAAAGAGCGGTAGTTTGTTTCGTAAACAATGGCTTTTCGTTCTTAATCGCAATCGTTATTCACGAAGTTCGTGTGCCTGGAGAAAAGAAAGAAGTATAGCTGCCACTTGAAGAGTAAATCTTTCATTGGTGAACGCAGGCTTTCGCTGATAATAGATATATAAATTGATTCGATCAAAGTGAAATTGATTGGAGCTGATGATGATTGGAAAATTGGGAAATTGGGAAATAGGAAAATTGAGAAGTTGGGAAATTGGAAAATTGAGTGAGTGAGAAATTGGGTGATTGGAAAATTGGGAAATTGGGTGATTGGGAAATTGAGTGCTCGGGAAATCGGGTGCTTGGGAAATTGGGTGATTGGGAAATTGGGTAATTGGGAAATTGGGTGATTGGGAAATTGTGTGCTTGAGAAATTGGGTGCTTGGGAAATTGGGTGCTTGGGAAATTGGGTGCTTGGGAAATTGGGTGCTTGGGATATTGGGTGCTTGGGAAACTGGGTGATTGGGAGATTGGGTGATTGGGAGATTGGGTGCTTGGGAGATTGGGTGATTGGGAAATTGGGAAATTGGGAAATTGAGAAATTGAGAAATCGAGAAATTGGGAAATTGGGAAATTGCGAAATTGACAAATTGGGAAATTGTAAAATTAGAAAATTCCGAAACCAGAAAACTAGAAAACCCAAAAACTCTCAAACATAAAAATATACAAACTTAAAAACCCCCAAGTTTACATTTCACATCCCTATCCAGCATAGCCTACATCTCAGTCCATTTTCCATCTCTCGAAACTTTTCCACAGAGTCTCTCGTCCGCCTAAATTATCGGTTCCATTCGATCGAAACACAATATCGCATCCTTCTGTCGCGCATCCGGCATCAATCATTAAACGCAAAAATACGTCTGGCCCTGTAATCAATGAGTTTGTCGGTGAAAGTTGTAGCGAGAAGTTGGGAGTCTCTTGCGGTAGGTAGGTTCTTTCAGGGAAAAATCAAACTTTAATTTGATTCTTCGAGAGTGACGCAAGCTCGACGTTATAGCGCTGGGAATGGGGTGGTTGGATGCCGAGATCGATGAGAAAGGTGACGAGTTCATTTTGGAAATAAGAAAAGTTTCGTTGGACCTCGACATTACTTTGGCCCACTGTCAGATGGTGGATTTCATTACCGTGAAATCTTGATGTCTTTCGGTTCACATCGCCACATCCGCTACTGTGCGGCGATATTAGAAGATCTACGTAATTTCCATTTTATTGGCCACTCGGCAAACCAGGCTCATATTACTACTGTCTATTATTTAGCTTACTATTCGATTTATTTTACACTTAGTTATTTTTTATTTGTTTTTGTTTACTGCTATTTTTTATTTTAGTTGCATTTCATTCATATAAATTGCATTTTATTTATTTAAATTGCATTCTGGTCACTTAAACTGCATTTCATTTATTATAGTTGCATTCTATTTATATCAACTGCATTTTATTTATTTAAATTGCATTTCAATCACATAAGTTGCATTACATTTATATAAATTGCATTCCATTCATATAAAATGCATTTCGTTTATCTGACTGCATTGCATTCACATAAGTTCCATTTAATTTTTACAAATTGCATTTTATTCACATACGTCGCATTTAATTTATTTAAGTTGCATTCCATTTATATAAACTGCATTGCATTTATAAAAATTGCATTTCATTCACACAAATAGCATTTCATTTATATAAATTGCATTTAATTTATTTCACCTGCATCTCATTCACACAAGTTGCATTTCATTTAGACGAATCACATTTCATTTGTATAAGTTGCAACCCAGAGATACAAGTTAAAACTGCAATTCAGAAGTGCAAGTTGCAGTTCACTTAATAAAACTGCAATTTAAATGTGCAAGTTGCAGTTCGTTCAACGATGCATCAATTTAGAAATGCAAGTTGCAGTTCACTTAATAAAACTGCAATTCAAAAGTGCAAGTTGCAGTTCATTCAACGATGCACCAATTTATGAATGCAAGTTGCAGTTCACTTACTAAAACTGCAATTTAAATGTGCAAGTTGCAGTTCGTTCAACGATTCATCAATTTAGAAATGCAAGTTGCAGTTCACTTAATAAAACTGCAATTCAAAAGTGCAAGTTGCAGTTCATTCAACGATGCACCAATTTATGAATGCAAGTTGCAGTTCACTTAATAGAACTGCAATTCAGAAGTGCAAGTTGCAGTTCACTATTAAATGTTGCAACTCAGATTGCACGTATGTTGCAATTCACGATTGCAAGCTGTGATTCATTTGTGCAAGTTGCAGTTCATTCACCACGGCTGCAATTGATATGTGCATGTTGCAATTTGTTCATTACAGCTGCAGTTGATATATGCACGTTTCGATTCGTACATACTAGTTGCAATTTACTGGTATAGGAAGCACTTTATTTATATATGATGCACTTAATATATGCAGGATGCAATTGGTACATAAATATGCAAGATGTTGTTAATTGTATAGGATGCAATTTATGTATGCAAATTATAATTTATTTTATGCAAGTTGCAGTTTATGAGTAAAAGATGCAATTCATTTATATACGATGCACTTACATATGCAAGTTGCAACTCACTTATTCAAGTCACAATTTATATGTGCAAAAGCAACTTATTTATGCAAGTTGCAACTTATATGTACAAGATGCAGTTTTCTTATGCATATTGCAACTTATGTATGAACATTATGATTCATTTATGCAGAATGAAATTTTTGTATACAATTTACAGTTTATTTATGCAATTAATTTGTGCAAATTGTAGTTCGTTCATGTAATTTGCAGTTGGTGCAAATAAAATATTGATTTCTAATTAATTTATTGAATGTTAGAAATTTTTTAAGCCACTCCAATGTACTTTGTGATCTAATTTGAAAGTATTGAAGATGTATTTACAAAAGTTCTTTTATGGTACTCTAGGATAGTACTCTACAGAGAGTTGAAACCTAACCTCTTCTGTGAAGCACCATAGAAAGTTCATTGTCCAGTCTTCACTTCATTGACCTTCACCCTCCAATTCTACAAAACAGTCGTTTTTTAATATTAAACTAATCTCAAAATAAATAAATTTCTGCTTTAATTTTTCATAAGAAAGTTGAAATTTTAATTTGAAATCAGAAAGTTGAAACTTTAATTTTAAACAAGAAAGTTGTGATATCAAAATCTCGTTTCTTAAAATGGCAGACATATAGTTGTCGTCTCTATTATAACGGATTATCTACCGATAATACAGGATCATAATGATGGAGCATAAACTTGTAGAGTGAAATTCTCAGTTAAAATTTCATGAATAGTTGGAAAATTTTACTGTTCCAGTATTCTCTGTAGCGAGCTTTCCAGAATGTGGCTCGTCTTCAACATCTCGTACTTCTAAAAACATTTTATGCTATCGTAAAACTTATGCACGCGACAATGTTTTCCTGCCGCAAGCCTTTCTCAACTTTTTATAGGTTTCGAAATTACTTCCATTAAATTTCACACAAAATTTAATAGCGTCGTCATCGTTACTCGGTATTTTCCATTTCCGACTTTTCTGACGAAAGTGTTGCTCGTCCTTTTTCTATTATTTAATGTTAATTCATTGACATTTATATTATTTGTCAAAATAATTATGTACTGATTAACAGTTGTAGAATTCGAGGATAATTATGTACTGATTAACAGTTGTGGAATTCAAGGATAATTCTATAATAATCACATTAATATTTGCAGAGTTCAGAAATAATTCTAATCTCGTTAATCCTTTTCTTTCTATTTTTCATAAAAAAATGATTCTGTGGTCAAACTGTGCATAATAAGACAAGTTAATAGTCTGTATATATAATAAAAGAAGTTAATAGAACAAACATAATAAAATAAGTTTGCACCCCAAAAAAGAGTGCTTACAAAACACAATAAAAGCACTCCACACAGCAGACACATAAAACAACCACGTTGAACAGCGAGAAAAAATTTACCGCCATTTCTAATAATTCTCAAGAAAATAACATCTAACCCTCAATAAAGTCCACTCCGTTTATTCTCTTAACCCTCGTCCAGGATTTCGGGTCTACCTAAACCCACCCCATAAATTGCTCCTCTATGCTACATCGGTGCCTTGTCATCTTCGTGTAAATCACAGGAAATCGAGTATCATTTACCCCTTTCATATTTTATATATTATAGGGGTAATTTTCGAGCTCCTAATAGTTTCCTTCATTTCTCAATTATTAAACAATATACTTCATTTATTAAATTGTTTATTTGTTTCATTTGTGGAATATTTCTTTATTGGAGGACTTAATTCATTCTTTTGGTTCACTGAAGAATTATTTAATAAAGGAATCAATCAAACCAATTATTGGTTATATGATCAATATAATCATATATAACACATGTAATCAATATATTGGGTCAATTATTAAATGACACAATCAATCTATCAAAACAGTTTACCAGATCAAGTATTGGATGACATAATCAGTACAAATTAACCAGACAGTAATTGATTATGTAATACACTAACAATGCAACAGTACACATAATCAATTTATTTTAAAGTTCGTCACTATTTTGACGTACTCATGACGCATCCATGACACTGGTGACGCACCCAGGAAATTTCTGACGCACTCATGACGCACCCATGAAACTTCCAACACACTTATGACGCACTCCTGACGCACCCATGAAATTTCTGATACCCATGACGCACCCGTGACACTCTTGACGCACCCGGGAAATTCATAACGCACTCCTGACGCACCCATGACACTCTTAACGCACCCAGGAAATTCATGACGCACTCCTGACGCACCCATTACACTCTTGACGCACTCCTGACGCATCCATGACACTCTTGACGCATTCCTGACGCACCCATGTCACTGGTGATGCACCTAGGAAATTCAAAACGTATTCGTTACGCACCCATGAAATTTCTGACCCACTCACGACGCACCCATGAAATTTTTGACGCACTCATGACGCACCCATGAAATTTCTGACGCACTCGTGACGCACTAATGACACTCTCGACGCACGCATGACATTAATGACGCACTCGTGACGCACCAACAAAATTCCTAACGCACCCATGACACAATTGTGACGCACTCTTGACGCACCCATGACACTCGTGTCGCACCTAGGAAATTCATGACGCACTCGTGACACACCCATGCCACAATTATGACACGCCTACATAAATAAATACCTATAATAAACACCTATAACCCTATATATATATATATATAAATTTTATTACTACTATTTATATATATATAAATAGTTATATATATATAAATATATATAAAATGCAAGTAACAAAATTAAAATGAAGTACCAATAAATAAATAAGCAAGTAGATAAAAAAAAAAATATACAAAATGAATGTAGAAGATAGAGAAGATTAGA
Source organism: Megachile rotundata (assembly GCF_000220905.1). Taxonomy (NCBI): domain Eukaryota; kingdom Metazoa; phylum Arthropoda; class Insecta; order Hymenoptera; family Megachilidae; genus Megachile; species Megachile rotundata. The sequence goes on from NW_003797267.1 coordinate 446,290, forward strand.
AAGAGGTTCCAGGAACGTTCAGCAAAGTCGACGTAATAACTCGTCGATCGTCGAGGATCAGAAGTTCCCGGTACTTAGTCCCAGTGCCTATTCCGCGACATTAGCGAGGCCGGCGATATATCTTTCTGGACTTATCGACTTTTATTGCAGTCCATAGGAGGTCGTTATCGGATAAACCAAAAAAAAACCCTATCAAGGTTCATGGTCCGGCGTTATCGAGGGTTCGAGCCAGATGGAAGGTCGCTAGAACGATCCACGAAATGTGGGTCATTACGAGAACTCGTCGATACGGCTGCAATAATTTATCCGCAACAATATCACACAGCTTCCTAGCGATTAGCTCGTGTTAGCCGGTGGAGAGCACCGATTCCATTGATTATTCCACCGAACATGATCCATTTGCTAGCAAGATTAATCCGAAACGTCGCGATTTATGCGAACGGGTCAAGTAACAAAAATTTCCGAAAACGAAACGCTGCTTCTAGCAGGTTTATCGACAGCTTCTTTCACGGATGGAGGGAAATTTATGGCTTGCCTGACAAGTATTAACCCTCTTCACGGGTCACAGTTTGTAGCGAATTCACTGAATACTTTGCACCTGAATTTCAAAGTTGAACCCTGTACAATTTATAGATTTCTATATCTTTTGAAGTGACGTAAAGGAGTTCACTGATTTAAAAATCTTTATTGAACCAAATTAGTAAAGTCAGTTTATGAATTATGAAACGGTATTTAATGGTAATTTTCCTCGTACATAAAAAGAAAGAAAGAGTTAATTATTCGTGCAGACACGGACAACATACTCGACGAAAGAGTTTCATCGGCAATCTCGCCGGAAACGCGTTTCCAATAAACAAAACTCGTGTCGCACCTAGGAAATTCATGACGCACTCGTGACACACCCATGCCACAATTATGACACGCCTACATAAATAAATACCTATAATAAACACCTATAACCCTATATATATATATATATAAATTTTATTACTACTATTTATATATATATAAATAGTTATATATATATAAATATATATAAAATGCAAGTAACAAAATTAAAATGAAGTACCAATAAATAAATAAGCAAGTAGATAAAAAAAAAAATATACAAAATGAATGTAGAAGATAGAGAAGATTAGAAAGAGGTTCCAGGAACGTTCAGCAAAGTCGACGTAATAACTCGTCGATCGTCGAGGATCAGAAGTTCCCGGTACTTAGTCCCAGTGCCTATTCCGCGACATTAGCGAGGCCGGCGATATATCTTTCTGGACTTATCGACTTTTATTGCAGTCCATAGGAGGTCGTTATCGGATAAACCAAAAAAAAACCCTATCAAGGTTCATGGTCCGGCGTTATCGAGGGTTCGAGCCAGATGGAAGGTCGCTAGAACGATCCACGAAATGTGGGTCATTACGAGAACTCGTCGATACGGCTGCAATAATTTATCCGCAACAATATCACACAGCTTCCTAGCGATTAGCTCGTGTTAGCCGGTGGAGAGCACCGATTCCATTGATTATTCCACCGAACATGATCCATTTGCTAGCAAGATTAATCCGAAACGTCGCGATTTATGCGAACGGGTCAAGTAACAAAAATTTCCGAAAACGAAACGCTGCTTCTAGCAGGTTTATCGACAGCTTCTTTCACGGATGGAGGGAAATTTATGGCTTGCCTGACAAGTATTAACCCTCTTCACGGGTCACAGTTTGTAGCGAATTCACTGAATACTTTGCACCTGAATTTCAAAGTTGAACCCTGTACAATTTATAGATTTCTATATCTTTTGAAGTGACGTAAAGGAGTTCACTGATTTAAAAATCTTTATTGAACCAAATTAGTAAAGTCAGTTTATGAATTATGAAACGGTATTTAATGGTAATTTTCCTCGTACATAAAAAGAAAGAAAGAGTTAATTATTCGTGCAGACACGGACAACATACTCGACGAAAGAGTTTCATCGGCAATCTCGCCGGAAACGCGTTTCCAATAAACGGCTGCTGACTCCTCGGTTGGCACAATAAAGCGGGATATTAATTCTCCGCAAGACGTTATCCAACTTCGAGGTTGTCTTTTTCGTGCACTTTGCCACACCGACTGCTTTGCTCTTTCGTACTATCTCCGCTCTCTTTCTTTATCGCACTCGGTGCATCGAGACAAAGTTATTTACGACGCAAGCCGGCGCATTAAGACGCCCGCAGCTGGTGCCCACGGTTTGTATCTCTACGAGATCGCGATCTCTTTCGCGGTTCGAGAACCCTTATGGGTGATTCACGGATCGCTGACACGATACTGTTCGATCGATATGACACACCTTTTCGTTACTCGCTGAATGCTCGATCAACGACAATATTGTACGAAATCAATACATTTTCAAGTGTACATTTCCCTATTTACAAATCGCTTCATTCAGTTTCATACAATTTAAAATGAATAATTTTTGAATAAATTTATAGTATCGTATGATGTTTAATAGTAGTTAAAAGCAACTGTTGATGATAAAAAAATAATAATTTTAAAAGAATTCAGAAAATTTTGTTGATGACTCGTGATGCACTCATGATGCACCCGTGACGCACTCATGAAGCACACATGACACGTATGTGACGCACTCATAACGGACCCATGATAATCATGACGCACTCGTGATGCATCAATGACATTGATGACGCACTCATGACGCGCCCATTATACTCATGACGCACCAACAATATTCATGACGCACTCGTGTCGCACCAATGACATTAATGACGCATTCATGATGCACCAGTAATAATCATGACGCACTCACGACGCACCAATGACATTAATGGCGCACTCATGACGCACCAATAATATTCATGACGCACTCGCGACGCACCAATAACATTAATGACACACTCATGACGCACCCATGATACTCATGACGCACCAATAATATTCATGACGCACTCGCGACGCACCAATAACATTAATGACGCACCAATAACATTCATGACGCAGTCGTGACGCAGCAATGACATTAATGACGCACCCATAGCACAGTTGTGACGCATTCATGACGCACCCATGATACTTGTGACGTACCCATGACTCTCATGACGCACACATGACATAATTGTGACGCATTCATGACGCACTCATGAAATTCATGACGCACCCGTGACACTTGTGATGCACGCATGAAATTCGTGACGCACCCATGACACTCTTGACGCACCCATGAAATTCGTGACGCACCCGTGACACTCTTGACGCACCCATGAAATTCATGACGCACTTGTGACGCATCCATGGCATTCATGACGCACTCGTGACGCACTTATGCACCTGTGACACAGTTGTGACGCACTTATGACGCACCTATGACACAAATGTAACGCAATAATAATTCACATGGCAAACTAGATTAATATTCTTATTGCAAATAAATTTTAGATTTGTTTCTAATAATCTTCAAAATCAGAGATCACCGAATACGAAATGTGGCTAATTTTTTAACTTAAGTTTAGAACTTTACATTTGCCTTAACATTGCGCTAATAATTGAAACGACGGAACTGCTGAGGCTATTACAGGTTAAGAGGTAAACGTACATAACATAAAATAAAAGAACCGTTGAAAGTAAACGTAGAAAGGTACGTGATTGAAATAAAATATCCAGAAGCACTTCACACGAGGCGAACCCGTATCAAAAATGCGAGTAACCGAAAGAAGACAGAAGAGCTCGCTCGTTCAGAGTATTTCCTTTCGTTTACAAGATTCATTGGCCGCCGCTCTCGAGTTAAGTAACTTCCGTCTAAAGTGCACAACAGCCCGGTTTCCTTTCTAAGCTCCGTAGCAGTTAAGAAACTACTGGAGCAGCGCAGTAATAATGGAAGGATCGCGAGGCCAAGAAGAGATCGTAGCGCGATCGAACCCCGACTCGAATTAAGGGAAAGTGATCCGAGGGGATCGGAGACAATCGAGCGAAACGAGCGGATCGCGAGGTTAATCCGTGGAAAAGTTAATTAAAAGTAAACGTCACGAGATCGTAACAGGGACAGAGTGCATTACTATGCAAGGTGGACCACGATAGGAAGGTGTCGCGAATTCCCGTAATTCCCGAAGCGGTGAAAAATGTCCGGGAATAATCGGCAGCAGATGTTAGGACGTCGAAGGGTCGATCTCGTAAAAACGGCACGTGGCAAGAAGGTGCACGGAATAAGGGAGGTATTATTCTCAATTTATCTCGCGCCCACTTAACTTCCCGTGGCCTTCTCAAAGGAGTAGCGCCACCTGCGATCGATATCACGTGTGTCGAGTTTTTCTTTACACGGTACCGAGATATGCGCAATTTTACGGTGACGGAAATAGAGTGCGTAAAGTGGTCGATTTTTACGAATTACTACCTGTTGAACATCCTGACTAACTGGTTGTACACTGTTTAGGGTCAGTGTGTCACAGTTTCTTCAATAACGTTGTAGTTCTTATGTAGCGTGAGAATTAACTCTTTGTCCGTTGCGGCGGTTTGAATTTGCCGCGCTGCGAGGACCAATATGGACGCCCTCGTCCCGAGCGTTACGTTCACTCTTTTACAAAACTTTTATAAAAGATTATGCAGTAATCGTTTACTTTTATTTACACAATTTTTCATGTAAACTTGTACTTCAACTAACTAGATACAAATAATGAAACAGCATGGAATAACAGATTAATAAAATAAAAATAAGTTAAGAAATAACAAGTTTTTCTATAGTTGATTAAACAGTTCATGTGAGAAGACTATGAACGAAACGTAAACAATGTGAAAAATATTATTGAAAGATGTTGTTTGAAGAAGGGTTGCGTCTTTGTTTTCACAGAAAACGACGGATAATCCCCCGATGATGTTACGCAGCTTAAAACACGGTTGCAGGATTTGTTAGGTTTTCGAGAGCGATAGTTATTTACACGTTAAATTGGTTTATTTCAATGGAATCGGGTTTCTGTTTAGTTAACGTCGAACTACATTCGGTTGCGATTGTTCCAAGTTAAATTGTATATCCATCGTTTGTATTTACAATTGTTACCGCTTTGCGATACGGTTCGTAAAAAAGAAAAATCTGAATCAATATTCGGTAATCAAAAATTCGCGATATTATTAAAATCTGTTATTGTTCCGATACAGCGAGTTTCAATTAATATAAAATAAGTGTATTATTCCGCGGTATATTAATTTTACCGAAACCATTTAACGCACAACAACGTTGCCGAACTAATACAGAGAACGCATAGAGATTTATTGGAATTGTTGAAACTTTTTGTTTCAAAAGGGAATTACTTGTCCGTGCTTTTGACCATTGTAACGACGCACCGGTTCGAGCATGCAATTATACGGACGTTGCAAAAATTCGTTGTCTTTTAATTAATTTTTTCGTTCGGTCAACACGTTGATTGCCACAGCAGGAAACTACTGTATGTACACACACACTGCAATTATTGTTGCATTTTTTCAATTTAAACTTTCAATCTTGCTATTTCGCAGCTGCGCGTGTTTACAGCGTTGTTATGAACGTAAACAAAAGCTCCAACAACGTCAAAGGTATATTAATTAAAACTTTTTGGATGCCGCAAAAATTTGTCGTCGGTTGGTCAATTTTTGACGCTCATTTAATTTTCATTTCACTGTTGTTCAGATATTTTGAATTCTCCACTTGGGTATATTACAAGTGCGTTAGTAACCGAAAATTTGTTATGGAAAGACCTGAGTAGGTGCAACGTTAGGTTAGGTTAAGGTAAAGATGGAGGTAAAATTTATTACTCAATTTAATTTTCATAGATCATTGCTAAAATTTCCTTATTTAAAAATTCTTTTTTTGTGTTTTTTTTTAAATGAGAGGCATAAAGGGTTTAAATTAAAAAAAAATGTGATCATACTCTTCGAAACTTCCCCTTTTAAATGAACCCTGGAGAACGATGGAGACTCGAAAACGGTGGTCCATTAACAAAAATATGTACGTTCCCGCGCAAATGAGCGCGATATCACCGGTAATTATTTCCATACGTCTCTACTTGATTTAACAGGGACGTACTGCCCGATCCCGACTACACGATCGATCAATTACAGAGTCAATAACAATGTAAGCAGTATTTAACAACGAATTAATTTCACCGTGTCCGACCGGCAAATAATAGGGGATCGGATTCGAGTCAACAGCGAAACTGCATTCACCGTAATTGCACGATACGGATCGTTTTGGTCGGTTCTCCGGTATTCGAAACTCTGCGAGGTCTCGCGTATTTTCGGGACTTGATTTCATTCATCATGGCCATATATCGGGGATAATGTTGCAGCTATCGTATTTCGTTTAGTCGATACGAGTATGTACACGTATTGATGCAAATACACATATCTAATACGGTGCTTTTATTTTATTTCTTACTACAATTTTTTTTAGAATTTTTGTATTTTACAGTGACTTAATATTTAGACTGTAATAACATTTTATATTTGTTGCACGATTAAATTAAAGTATAGTCTGTCTTTTATTGTTGTAAAATGTGTATTATATAATTGATCTTATTGTTTGTAGCATTGGTAGCATTAGTAGCGGTGGTAGCATTAGTACTGAACAAGATGGCGGCCGTGGACGTCACGTGACTCCTCTCGAGCGCGCAATTCAAATATCATATACAGGATTCTTTTATTATAGCCATCCTGTATATGCACTATTAAATTAAAATATTTTCTGCTTTTTATTTGTTAAAATAAAACATGTACTACATAATATAAATTTGAACTGTACTATTGTACATAAAATTGAACTTACTGCATGTCTTTAATATTCTATACATATGTACACAAATATATTAAAATATTTTCTGTTTTTTTTTTTATTAACATATAAACATTACCATACATTATCACAATTATTACCATGCATATAAACATATACATAATAAAAGTTTAAATTAAATTGTACATAAGAATGATTCTGCATATTTTTTCATTTTATGAAGTTTGTCTTGTAAGGATTTAATGAACAAGTAACAAACATAATAAACAAGTAACAAATGATAAAGAAATCAAATACATAAAACACTTTCGACAGAAATAGCGATATCTGGAATTTTTTACTCCGCTTTATGTACGTCGTACTCCAATGATATCGAGTTCTACCGAAGCATGAAAGCAAGAAAATCGAAACTAATACTTCTTGCGTGAAGGCTCCTTTCGTCTGGCGAAATTATTCCATTCGTCACCGATTTCTAGAGGAAAGTTGCTGACATTCACGTGTCGAGTAATGGATGAAGAATAATGTTCGAGTCTATATCACCTCGTTCCGATATCTTCGACTACATTAAGCCGGTAAACTTGCATCCAAGAACATTTCAACCCTTTTCGGAGGCCTTAAAGGAACACCTATCTAAGGGAATGTCTTTGTGATGTGTTAACCTCTCATTTTGGTTGAAGTTAAATGGAAATTAAGTTGGAAGCAACATATTGTTTTGGAGAAAATTTTTGTTTTTGATGAACTGAACAGATGAATTTTGTTCAGACGAATAAAACTAGTCAGATATTTAGACAAGCAAATTGTTTGGTATTAAAATGAAATATCAAGTAAGAAATTTAAGTAAAATATTCAATATTTAAACAAATTAAGGCATCAAGTATTAAAACAAACAAAAAATTGAGTATTTAAGAAAGGAAAACATGAAATATCTAAAAAAAGAAAATGTCTACTATTCAAACAAATAAAACAGCAAGTATACAAACAAATACAACTAGCAATCAAAAACTTGTTAACGATTATGTTAATTATTTATTGCTAATTTTAGTACATTTATATTTAATTAATTCTAACAAAGCTTGTAAAAATTGAAAGCAGTAAATCATCTTGAAGCACCCTACCCGCTGATGCGAATTTAAAAAATAACCGATGCAGATTAAAAAATATCCGATGCGGTTTAAAAAGTATCTGATGCGAACGAAATAGCAATTGATGCGAATTAAAAAATATTTAGATGGTGGAAATCAGGCATGCACTGAAATTTAATCGATAAATTTCTTGCGGCCGATGTGATCAAAATACTATAAAACCGCGCTCTGACCACTCACTCACGTACACATGCATACTTATGTGTAAATACATACTCACATATGAATACATATAAAGGCTAAATTGTGTCACATATGATTTTTTGTTAGGGAATCAAATTTTCCTTAGTGATCATACTAGTAGTGACTCACGGTACTGGTGATCACTCTACTAGTGCCCCACGACACTAATGATCATATAACTGGTGACCCACGTCACTAGTGATCATGCTATTAGTGATCCACGTTACTGGTGATCACCCAACTAATGACCCACGATAATAGTATTCATCCTGCTGGTGACCCACGTCACTAGTGATCATGCTACTAGTGATCCACGTTACTGGTGATCACCCTACTAGTGACCCACGATACTAGTAATCAACTGCTGGCGACCCACGTTGCTTATAAGCATCCTACTAGTGACCCACGTTACTTGCGATCATCCTTCTATCGACCAACTTTATTAGCGACCATCCTTCTAATGACCAACGTCACTAATGATCATGCTATTAGTGATCCACGCCAGTGGTGATCATCCTACTTGTGACCCACGGTGCTAGTAATCATCCTGCTGGTGACCCACGTCACTAATGATTATCTTTCTAACAACCAACCTTACTAGTGATCACCCTTCACATAACTAATCTTACTAGTGATCAACCTTCCAATAACCAACCTTGATCACCCTTCTAGTGACCAACTTTACTAATGACCCCCCTTCTAATAACCGATACAACGTCCATCCCAAATATCATATCGAAGTGTCTCAGATGTCTCAAATATCAACCTTGAAAAGAAGAAAATTATCAAGTAAAAGCCTTTGACAAACAGACGAAGGTAGCAACGCTTTGTACGAAAGCGTCGTATCAAATGTGGCGGGACGAAATACACGAGTGTGTTGGCCAAGGTGTACGGCATTAGCGAGATCGTAATTGAAATATTAATTTATGACGCGTAACGAGCGAGAGCTAATTAACACGCTCCATAACCTCGGTGTCGACGGACGTGCAATGCATGCATTACTGCGACACGGCCGCATTACATAAATACTCGGCTTTAGTCTGCTCCCGGCCAGATCATAATGGGCAAAGTGTACAATTCGACTATTATCCCCGACGTTTACCGCGAAAATCCACGAATGTACGCGTGCATCGCGGTCAGATTGTTCGTTCACGCGTGAAACGTATCGTTTTCGACGCTCGATATAGCGAAAGTACGTTTACGACCAAATCGATGGCTTCCGCTTTTGTCTGATTTCTTTTGATGAAGAAATTTCTTTGATTAGGATAATTCTGGGTGGTATTTTAATAATGAGTTGCTAAGAAGCAAAATTTTTAGGGCAAATTCGTTTTTGGTTAGGTTAGGTTAAGTTGTCTAATGGCGAATGGAACATAACCTCAAACAACGATATAAGAAAACAAAAATTAGTAAGTGTAGTTTATAATAAAGTATTATAAAGTTCTATATAAATCATTTTAACGTATATAATCTATTCATTGAAATTCATAAAACTGATAAAAAATTGAAAAACATATCTCTGACGCTGCTGTCCGTCAACAACAAAAATATGAGGACTCCATAAAATAAAATATGTGTTGACTTATAAAGATCATCTAGAAAATAGAGAATAATAACAATCAGTTAATTAAATAAATTTATAACAGAATTAAATCGTTGCAGCAAGTTAGCAAGAGTAACTACGATATATAACTCAACGAACGATAAAGATGTAAAGATCTGGTAATAAGAGTAATACACAGACAGATGAGAAATTCCCAGTTCTAATTAGAACTTGGAAGACTTAGAGTTTCAGCTTTCCAATAGGTATTGACGTTTCGCAAACCCACGAGAACGCCAGATTTCGGAGTGAAATTATGGGGTCGCGAGTTGGTTTGCCAAATTAAGGGCGAACGCAACGTCCGTTTCTCTATTGCATACCTGTATACACCCTCGAAGTAAGTTTCAAGCAAATTGAATACAAAATTCAGCAAACGCCGGAGATTATTGTCAGGAAAAGTTATACCACAATCACGGAACTTAATTAATCTTACGTTTGTCTGCCCCTCCCGTGAATTAAACACTGCATGGAACTTCCTGATAGGCGTTGGTCAAATCGTGATAATTAATTATTCGCGTTGATATTGGAGCTTCAATGTGAATGATAAATTGAACTGTTCGTATCTTCATTTTGTACTTTTCTTTGATGTATGGTTTTTGTATCTTTATTGTAAATGTTTCATTAGCATGGTACATGAATGATATTGTATATATGTGTATACATATATATATGGTAGTATACACATATGCATGCATACATACATACATACATATACATATGGTAGTGTTCACATATACATACACACATGCATACATATATACATATACATATGGTAGTGTATACATGTATTATACATACACATATGCATACATACATACATACATACATACACATATGGTAGTATACACATATGCATACATACATACATACACATATGCATACATACATACATACATACATACACATATAGTAATATACACATATGCATACATACATACATACACATATGGTAGTACACACATATGCATACATGCATACATACACATATGATAGTATACACATATGTATACATACGTACATACATTAATTCATACATAGTACATGTATGACACACATGTGCAATATTTTGCATATTTCGTTCATACACCATGCAGCACCACATTTTCCATTTTATTTAAAAATCATCTCACCTAAAATCGAGCAAGACTCCAGAGTACTTTTACATCCGAATTTCCGCAGATTTTGAAGAATGTAACTCGTTCAAACGTCCACGTGGCTCGATCGTTTCGACGTCCGATTTTCGTGTTTTATTTAAACACGCCCTTCGAGCTTTGCAATGCAGATACGTTTAACATTTGCATCGTCGGGGTGGAAAAAACGTTGAAATACGAGGGGTCGGGTCCGCGTAACTTTCGCCGGACCGATCGCGCGAAACGGAAGCGTCGCGGTCACAGTGTCATTTTGGATTCATGAATAAATACCTACCGGCGCTCTGGCTACGAGTGTGAAAAAAACAGACGAGAAACATAAAAAAAAAAGAAGGAGGGAGGTTCGCGAGCGTGCGCGTACACCCAAAATCCAAGCCAATGGAAGATAAAACAATAGTATCGCTCGTATAAATTCTTGGCAGCGTGTTTGCGGACGGTTTGACCACCTGCTCCTAGATTGATGCCCCGTGCACGCTGCGAAATCTATCAAACGAATGCTTGTGTGTCGTTTTATCGGCCGGATCGGAAGAAACGTTTAGCTGCTTTTAAAATCGCCTTTTGGGAATGGTCGGACGGATATGAAGGTTGAAAATATCTCGCTTTGTTTGACCATTCTAAGAAATTTCATGGTGCAAATTTTTGTAGCGGAATGGTAGTAGATTTTATGAATTTGGAGATTCACAGATTTCTACGTTGGTAAATGCATAGTCAGCATTATAACGTTCTAATATTTCCACATTCCAACATACCAACACTTTCTACATTTGAACATTTCCATATTCCCACATTCCAACATTTTTACATTCCCATATTCCCACATTCCAACGCTCTTATATCCCAACATTACCATATTTCTAAACTCCCACATTCCTACATTCCAACATTCCCACCTTCCACTAATCCACCATTCCAACATTCCACCATTCCTACATTTCAACATTCCCAGATTCCAACACTCCCACCTTCCACCATTCCCATAATTCACCATTCCCATATTCCACCATTTCTACATTTCCACATTTCAACATTCCACCATTGCTACATTCTCACATTCCCACATTCCCACACTCCCACCTTCCACCATTCCCACATTCTACCATTCCCATATTCCACCATTCCCACATTCACACATTCCCACATTCGAACACTCCCACCTTCCACCATTCCTATATTCCACCATTTCTACATTCCCACATTTCAACATTCCACCATTGCTACATTCTCACATTCCCACATTCCCACACTCCCACCTTCCACCATTCCCACATTCCACCATTCCCACATTCACACATTCCCACATTCGAACACTCTCACCTTCCACCATTCCCATATTCCACCATTTCTACATTCCCACATTTCAACATACCATCATTCTTATATTCCCACATTCCCACATTCCAACACTCCCACCTTCCACCATTCCCACATTTTACCATTCCCATATTCCACCATTTCTACATTCCCACATTCCAACATTCCCGCATTCCAACGTTCACGCATTCCGAAGTTATGACATTTCAACCTTTCGAAATTCTAGCATTCCAGCATTCCAACGTTCACGCATTCCAAAATTATGATATTGCAACCTTTCGAAATTCTAGCGTTCCCACATTCCATATTTCGAAGTTCCAACATTCCCACATTCCACATTTCTTATTTCCAATATTCCTAAATACAAAAGTACCAGTTACTCTAATTCTAACATTCCCAAATTTCCAATATTTCAAAATAGTAAAATAGCAATATACAGTTTCAAAATAATAAAATTGCAATGCACTGTTTCAAAACAATAAAATTGCAATATACGGTTTCAAAATGATAAAATTGCAATATACCAAAATTCTAATTTTCTCATATTCCAATATCCCCAAAAATTCCAGAATATCAATCTTCCAAATCTTATAAATTCGAATACCTCAGCATACCAAAATTCCAACATCCCAAAAGTACTATAGCCGCAAATTGCAAAAATCCCGCAGCATCAAAGAACGCCCGAGGAGATTCGAAATTCGTTCGAACGAATAGTAGGAAGAATATCTTCGGCGTCGAACAATCGTTGGCAAATGCATTTACGGCGGTCCGGATTTCTGTCGGTGGGCAGAGAACACTCCGCGGGCAATACAGAGCCGCAGAGTCGATCAATCATATTGGTCAATCTATCGCGAAATGGTCCCGGTGAGTTCGTTTTATCGCGCGACCTATCCAATCCATCGAACCTACCCGTGAAAGGGAAGAGAGTAGCGCTCCCGGACGACCACCTGGGATGAACAGAAGTCGCATTTGCCCGCTATGCTGGCTGATTCTATTTATTCGTGGACGATGCAACCCGGTATAATTGATACATAGCCGGCCAGCTAGCAGCTGACCAAGCGGCCACCAGGCTGCTGGCAAAAGGTAGAAAAATATTGTTAGACCAGCGATAATATGGCCGTGTATCACGGCTCTGACGTGTTGCTCGATTTATACTGTGGAAAAGTCCGCAACACTCGATATCGAAAATGCTCTTTTGACCTACTGACTTTCTCTAAATACTTTTCGTTAACTGTTCTCTGGGATTTATTATACATTCAGAGGAGATAAATTAGGAGAACATATACAGTCGCTAGAAAAAATTGATGAACAAAAGTATGTACTCTTTTGAAATAGTTGGAGAAATATTTTTAACTCTTCATTATTTTTAAAAGTTCAAATCTGATTATTTATTATCTCAATTTCAGTGGGAATATTTGATGATGAAAATTTTGAGGCAATGACACTAAAACTTCAAGACTATGAAATTTAAAAATTTTGAGAATTTCAGAAATTAAAGAGAAAGTGTCAGGTATAGCATACATGTAACTAGCTGTTCGATAAATGACCGCTTTATAACCTCCATCCTCAAAACCCCAAAACCAGGTATTTATCGTGCAATAGATCATACAATCATTTTGGCGAGGATCATCCGTATTGTCAGTTGCTATGTCATTCAGGTATAGCATACACTCAACTAGCTGCTCGATAAATAGCCGCTTCACAACGCCTATCCTCAAAGCCCCAAAACTAGGTATTTATCGTGCAATACGATCATACAATCATTTTGGCGAGGATCATCCATATTGTCAGTTGCTAAGTCAGTCAGGTATAGCATACACGTAACTAGCTGCTCGATAAATGACCGCTTTATAACTTCCACCTTCAAAGCCCCAAAACCAGGTACTTATCATGCAATACGATCATACAATCGTTTTGACGAGGATCATCCATATTGTCAGTTGCTAAGTCAGTCCGATATTGCGTACACATAACTAGCTGCTCGATAAATGACCGCATTATAACGTCCACCCTCAAAGCCCCAAAACCAGGTATTTATCGTGCAATACGATCATACAATCGTTTCGACGAGGATCATCCATATTGTCAGTTGCTAAATCAAATAAAATTAATTTCAAAATTAAATCAAGTATAGCGTACACATAACTAGCTGCTCGATAAATAACCGCTTCACATCGCCTATCTCCAAATCTCCAAAACCAGGTATTTATCTTGCAATGTACTGAACATCCGAGCAAATAGTATCTCTCTTTTCGAAACCAGTAAACAAGAACCCTCATTAGTAACCGAACGTGTCGTACACCTTTGAAATTTCACGAACGCTCGTTGGTTGCACGCGTTGAGCGTTCGAAGAAGCACAAACAACGTTTCATATGTGAGCGAGCAACGTACGGCGAACAGGTGAATTGATCGCGACAAAGTTTTGGCTGCGGGCCAAAAACTAAACGGCCTGTTGTACACTCTGATACAACGTGCATTTTCTTTCGATAAGGATGTACATGTAAATTTTACAAATTTTTGGGTTTGCACTCTTTTGTGTGGTCAAGCATTGCAATTTGTGATGTGCAAATGTTATATACGTTTATAAATTTGGATATAAAAGTTTTTGTATAGGGACATTGGTAGATTGTGAAATTCACTAGATTTATTAATATCTGGGTAGTAGCTAAATCCCTAGATCACGAATATAGAGCTTCATAAATCCCTAATTACCCAAATACATGTATCATCAAATACCTATATCTCCAAATCCTCAAATCCCAAAACTTTTTAATCCCTAAATTCTGAAACCCCAAATCTTCAAATTTACAAAACCTCAAAACTCCAAAATCCCGAAACCCTAGAACCCCAAAATCCCAAAACCCCAGAACCCAAAAATCCCAAAAATTCCAAAAATTCCAAAAATTCCAAAAATTCCAAAAATTCCAAAAATTCCAAAAATTCCAAAAATCCCCAATATCCCAAAAATCTAAAAAATCCCATAAATCCCAAAAATCCCCAAAATCCCCAAACCCCAAACCCCAAACCCCAAACCCCAAACACCAAAAGCCAAATTCCTAAATCTCTAAATTCCTACGTCCCCAAATTCTCAAATTCCCAAAATCCCCAAATCTCCAAATCCCTAAATCCTTAAATCCCCAAATCCCCAAATCTCCAAATCCCCAAACCCCTTAATCCCAAAATCCGCAAATTCCATTTCGAAAATATAAATGAAGGAAATATACGAAGCGTCCACCTCGACAAAGGTGTACACCTGATGTACGTGATCGAGCAATTCATATTAGTGTTCGACGACGTAAACGGCTGTCAGAATTCCAATAAGACGGTTGGAAGTCTGCCGCGTCAGGTTGCAGCGAATTAGTAAACGTCGTTGATTCTACGGTTAGCTTCTGCGCGTGACAGAAGAATATTAAAGGACTGGCAAAAACGGCAATCGCGAGGGCGCGAATTAAAATCCGGTATTTCAAGCGGATGGAAGCAGAGTGGTTGCCAGAACGATCCACGGATACGATAGGAGAGCGATTTGCGGTGCGATAACCGAGTCACGATTGAACGTAAATCCGGATACGAAACAGGCAACACGTTGTTATTATTCTATGACTATCGATTAGTTACGTTACGGGCAACCGTCAGCTCTACGGGTAAACCCTTGAGGATTAATTGAAATCCTTATCGATTCAATTTTTCCTCCTTTTTCCAACCCTAAAATCCCAAAAAAACCAGAACCCCAAAATCCCAAAAATCCCTAAAATCCCCAAATTCCCAAAATCCCCAAAACCCCAAAAATCCCCAAAATCCCAAAAAACCCAAAATCCCCAAAATCCCAAAATCCCCAAATTCAACATCAAAAATCCTTACAAATCACCAAACGTACAATTTCCCACTTGACCACAATTCCCCTATGAAATCCTACTTGTCGCCGACTGTACAATCCTACATCACAGAAGAGTTTTTTCGTGCCAGCATACGTCTTTCACATAATGTTTGCCCGTCGGCTCGCGTTTATAAATCGCGAGCGGATCGCGGACAGAAGCGTTTGTTGCCGTTGGTCCCACGGTTAATCGTTGACGCCAGTCTAGCTGCCTTTTCCAGCCACCGTGAATTAGGATTCGCGTTACAGTGGACGGTGAATATGCTGTTCGCCTTTGATGCCTCGCGCCGGCCCGCTTGTCGCGTGCTTCAAAGAAGCTTAAATGCCCGGCTGCGTGTGACCGGCCCGGCTCCGTTTGGCTCCGCTCCAAACACGTGTTTCATTAAGTTCGTTACCAGATGCTTGAATCCGAGGTTAACTACCTGCAACTTCGTGCCGTCGGATTTTTAACGAACTACTACTCTCTATATATGGCCGTATCTACTCGGTTGTGTTGACGAGATCATGCTTTTTGATTGTTTGCTATTTTTGTGTGGGTTGATATGAAGGAATGTTTGATGTCCACATATGTGACTGTCAGTATGTTTGATTATATGATTATGATCAATGTGTTTATTGAATGTTTGCAATTTATGTATGAGTTCATATGAAGATGTGAATGATGTCCACATATGTGGCTGTCAATTTATTCACTCATATGACTAGGATCAATGTGTTCTTTGTATGTTTGCAATTTATGCATGATTTCATATGAAGAAATGAACGATGTCTACATTTGTGGCTGTCAATTTATTCACTCATATGATTAGGATCAATGTGCTTTTTGAATGCTTGCAATTTATGCATGAGTTCATATGAAGAAATGAACGGTGTCCACATATGTGGCTGTCAATTTATCCACTCATATGACTAGGATCAATGTGCTTTTCGAATTTTTGCAATTTATGTATGAGTTCATATGAAGACGTGAATGATGTCCACATATGTGGCTGTCAATTTATTCAGTCATATGACTAGAATCAATGTGCTCTTTGAATGTTTGTTATTTATGTATGAGTTCATATGAAGATGTGAATGATGTCCACATATGTGGCTGTCAATTTATCCACTCATATGACTAGGATTAATGTGCTTATTGAATGTTTGCAATTTATGCATGAGTTCATATGAAGAAATGAACGATGTCTACATATGTGGCTGTCAATTTATCCACTCATATGACTAGGATCAATGTGCTTATTGAATGTTTGCAATTTATGTATGAGTTCATATGAAGATGTGAAAGATGTCCACATGTGTGGCTGTCAATTTATTCACTCATATGACTAGGATCAATATGCTTATTGAATGTTTGCAATTTATGTATGAGTTCATATGAAGATGTGAACGATGTCTACATATGTGGCTGTCAATTTATCCACTCATATGACTAGGATCAATGTGCTTTTCGAATTTTTGCAATTTATGTATGAGTTCATATGAAGACGTGAATGATGTCCACATATGTGGCTGTCAATTTATTCACTCATATGACCATAATCAACGTGCTCATTGAATATTCAAAATTTTTTTATAAACTGATCTCCAAAGATAAAAAAATCATTTATCATATACCTCAATCTTGCATAAAGCTAATATTGAATAGCTATCTGAACACAGTTACTAATAAGTTACTATGCACTCCAATGTACAACGTTCCAGCAAATATACATGCCAATCAAATTCCACGTGACGTCGGAACGTTTCAAATTATCAAATAGCGAAGTTGTACACAAGTAGTTGGAATTATCGCACACCGGTAATTGTATTTGTCGTTTGAGCACACGGTTCGGTTCGAAACAACGCATTTCGACAAAACAGTTCTCGTTCCGAAACTATTTCGCACAATCTTGTCGAGCGTTTTCCATTGGTCCTCGAACAAGGTTGTCCCTCAAAGAAACAGTGGCAGTGAAGGCGAAATTGCGTCGATTTTAATGAACGATGCGAGAGGATACCATGGAGAGCAATAGTCAAACGCGTTAGGTGAACAGTTAAGAGAAGAGGTCGAATAACGAGCGATCGGTCGAGGTGCAACGATTGGTATTTCCTTTGTAAGTTTGTGGGGTGGGGGTTTAGGGAAGGTGGTAATATGGGGGGTTGTAGGCTCCGGAATTTGGGGAATTGGGAAATTTAGGAAATTTGAGGAAATTAGGAAATTTGGGAAACTTGGGGAATTTTGGGAATTTAGGGATTTGGGAAATTTGGTGAATTGAGAAGTTGAGAAATCTTGAAATTAGGAGATTGGGAGATTGGAAAATTGAGAAATTGGAAAATTGAGAAATTAGGAAATTGAGGAATTGGGAACTTGGGAAATTGGGAAATTGGGAAAGTGGGAAATTGGGAGATTGGGAATTTGGGAGATTGGGAATTTGGGAGATTGGGGACTTGGGAGATTGGGAACTTGGGAAATTGGGAAATTGGGAAATTGCGAAGCTGGGAAATTGAGAAATTGAGAAATTGGAAAATTGGAAAATTGGAAAATTGAGAAATTGAGAAATTGAGAAATTGAGAAATTGAGAAATTGGGAAATTGGGAAATTGGGAAATCAGGAAACTGGGAAATTAAGAAATCAGGAAACTGGGAAATTGGGAAATCCCAAAATCCAAAAACCCCCAAATCCAAAAACCCCCAAATCCAAAAATCCCCAAATCCTCAAATCATCAATAAAAATTACATCACCGATCAAATAATTCATCACAAAATGAGTGAAATAAACTACCAACCAACAATACGTATAATCCCCGCCAAAACGTGATCAACGAACGTTCGATCGTTAGATTTATTGACAAGAAACCTAATTCGTAACGCGTGGTCACAGTACGGTGCTTATCAAGCGGTTCGTCGCGATGTTTAATCAATAGCAAACGAGCTTTCACGTGTATTCGGTCGTTCATCGAACCACCAATCGAAAAATTTCACGCAATTTTCCACGAAATAATTCCCATTGTTGCCGGGAACGAAATACTTGGTCCATTCGGCAGAGACGAAGGGTCGCGAAACGTTAATTACAAATAACTGTACGCGAAATGAAATGAAACGAAATGAAGAGAGACAAAGAGGGTACCCGATGTTTTCCTGTTAATTATCGTAATAAAGGCTTTTATCGTTGTCGACCCGTAATTACGAATCGTTTCAACCTTTATCAAAACTCGTTCCGTAACAGATGCTTTTCTGTCTTCAACGTTGCAATTTATTCGTAAATTGTGCTGGGGCTTCTTGTCGAAATTGGAACGGGCTATTGACAAGTTCGTGAATTTCTAGCTGGAATTATTTTGTGCTTCTAGGAAATTGTTTCATTGCAAAATTATTGTGAAACTGGGTCATCTTGCAGAAATATTTTCTTTGTTTCAAAATAAAATTTTAAAGTGTAGTTTAATTTTTTACGTAAATTTATAGACTCTTAATACTAGATTTATGTAAAAATGGCGGAGATTATTTCTTTTATTTCAAATGACAAAAGTTATTAAGAAATTTTTGTAAAAATTTCAACTTTCGTTAAACTAAAGAGTCAATGTCTTACAGTTCATATATCATCCCTAATTTATTTATTCTTTTACTTTTTAATTATTCACCTACCCATTTTATTTAATATAATAATTGCACCTCATAAAAAAATATTTATACTAAAGTTTTCATTTAGTGCCAAAAGCTTTTTAATATAAAAAAGTAAGTTAATGTTTGTAGGTATTGAAGTATGAGGCACTGAAAGAGTCACTTAAGCAAAGCATGAGATGACAGTCGATCATTTTACCGTAAGCAATGTTTGATCTAGAGGGATCTAGGGAGAAGCCAGGAGTAGAGGAAACGATGACGGTGGACAGTTACTCGAAGCGATGGCGATTCAGTTGACTGACGTGTTCGCGTCGAGTGCTTGATAGACATGCAAAGGGCACAGTATTGACCGATTTCGCTCACACGAAGCTTGATCCTATCGAACAAGCACATTGTCCTAACGAATCGAAGACCAATCGGTGATAGTTAATCGACTGCTCGTTATTCGCCCATCTCTTGCGTTAATGAACTGTTGTGTTTAATTATTCTGGAAGTTGTTCACATTTTTTATATGCTCAAATTTTTTAATTTTTAGTCTTTTAGTGTTGCGGTTGCAGAGTTTGTTAACTTGTCAGGATACTAATTTTGCAATTTTGGGATTTTGGAATTTTGGAATTTTGGAATTTCCTAATTTCTCAATTTCCCAATTTCTCAATTTTCCAATTTTTCAATTTCCTAATTTCTCAATTTTCCAATTTCCCAATTTTCCAATTTTCCAATTTCCCAATTTCCCAATTTCTCAATTTCCCAATTTCCCAATTTCCTAATTTCTCAATTTCCCAAGTTCCCAATCTCCCAAGTTCCCAATCTCCCAAGTTCC
>NW_003797267.1:488107-519679 GCF_000220905.1 Megachile rotundata
GAATTACCACGCGTCGAATTGCCACGCGACTAATTACCACGCGTAGAATTACCACGCGTCGAATTGCCACGCGTCGAATTACCACGCGTTGGACTACCACGCGTCGAACTACCACGTGTCGAACTACCACGCGTTGAACTACCATTGGTTAAACTACCATGTATCAAACTACCACGCATTGAACTACCATGCGCCATACTTCCACGCGTCGAATCTCCACGCGCTATATTCAATACTCCAAAACTCTCTTAACTCTACAAGAATGTCTACATAACTCATAAATAAATAGAAATGAAAAGATTGATCCATTCACCCCAGCCACACCAACACAGCCATAACCGGAATCGATTTCATCACACAGCCCGTTTCCGGTAATCGTAGCAGTATAGTTTTCGTGGGGTATCGAGTTTAAGTTACAGCCGGAAGCAGACCGTTTGAACGCGTCAGTAACCAAGCAACATTCTGGACAAAAACACTAACCTTGTCGTTGCATATACAGCAGGTAAGGTTTTATTCGAAGTCACGAATCCGCGCGTGGACACACGGGACCCCCAGCGACACTTATTTACCTCGTATCGGAAGCGTGTTACATGCTTTACCTACCGTTCTACACGACTTCCGTCGGCGTCGAGTGCTGATACGACTTGAAGAATGAGCGAACAGGTGTGTTTCCCTTCATCGTTTGTGGACGTTGTTTCTTCTTCGCACGTGATACTCAGTGTCGGGTTACTTGGGTTCTGGGTATTTTAGATATTTTTCCGTTTGAGGAATTTTGAATGTTTTGAAATTTGGAGATGTGGAAACTTGCTAGAATTGAGGAATTGGAAAATTGAGTAATTGGAAAATTGAAAAATTGAAGCGTGGAAAAATTGAAAAATTGAAAAGTGGAATAATTGAAAAACTGGAAGCTTGAAAACTCATGTGCTCAAAAACTTGAAATCTTAAAAAACTAAAAACCTGGAATCTTATAGAATTTGAAACTTGAAATTTTGAGAAATTAAGAACTTGAAATCTTAAAAAATTTTAAAACTTGAAATATTCAAACTAAAAACTTGAAATCTTAAAGAGCTTGAAATATCAAAAAACCAAAAACTAAAATTCTTGAAAAGCTTGTAAAATGTAGAAGGGTAAATATCTTCCCAGAAGAGCAACGTTTTTCAATACCACACGGAAGGAAATAAAAGTACGTAACTCACTCTAAATAAAAACCCTAGTTACGCCACTGGCCGTGTTGCAATATAACGAAGTTTATTGACGCTAATACTTTTCTGAACACGTGTTGGTTGGACACGCGTTTCATGAACCAGAAAATATTTTGTCGTTTGTTACTTTAATGACACGATACGAGAACCTAACCATTCTCTGCTAGCTGCGTGGTAGGTAAATTTACTATGGGCTGTTACACAACGTTCGTAAGAATTATGGTGACAAAGAAAACGTGTATGATAAGTAACGACAATTTATACGATACCTGTGATACGTATATTGTAATTAAAATGTACCCTGTATACTGTTCACAATTTATATTGTCTTGTAAACAACAATATTTGAAATTATTTGTTGCATCAATGTTACATTCTTTTTATTATTTTAGTGGTTTTTTTTTTTAGGTTTCATTATTAAGTATTTTTGTATTTGCTAGCTTTATTGATATTTGTAAAATTCAAATTCAAAATTAATATTTAATATTTGTAAAATTTATTTTCGTGTTACCTGTAATACATTATCAAGTTATGTTTTTAAATTTTAATCACGTGCTATTAATTTTTCTTACATACAAGTCTGAAATTCAAGTTTCCCGCATTTTAGCATTTTAGAGATTTCAGGGTTAAAACTTTGTTAGTTTCTGAACTGCAATTGACGTACCATAAACCAAGTACACCTAAGTCGGAGCACTCAGGTGGTTTGCAAAGATATGGCACGTGGTGGTATCCCCATGTCTCGTATATTCCCTGAACTTATTGGTTTTTAGTATGTATGGATTTCTTAGGAAATATGCAATGTTCTATAAATCATCTATTTAACAGAAAATTCATAGTTGATGTTTAACAGTATACTATATTAATTATAACAAAATTAAACTTCTTAAGTTTTAGTAGAAATTACATATGTCAGAAATTATATACATATGTGAAATTATATATGTCAGAAATTATATACATATGTGAAATTATATATGTCATATGTATAACAAAATTAAATATGAATTAGAAGCAAATAATTTTTGTATATATAATTGTATTACTTCTGTAAATAGCAAACTTCACTTTAAATTTATTATTGAATTGCAGATAACAGTACTCCACATGAATATGTGATATGTGAATATGTACATATGTGAATAGTCATTTATTTATTGTTTGCAGAAAATATCTTATATGAATATACATACACATACATGCAATTCACATAGGCAAACCTAAAATAATTTTCTGAAATCTAAAATTGAGTACAGGCAACCTACAAGCAAGCTAACAATAAAACAGCCTTTCGCCTGTCAATAAATGTCACTCTACAAAGATATTTTGTACATCCACTTTAACTGTGTCTTTCTATCCATCTCTGAAGAATACCAAACTAAACTATCAAGTTAGATCACAGAGAAAATAGCTCCAGAAATGAGAACAGTGAAATAGCACGAAGTCGGACGTTCAACGTCTACCTATGAACCCAATTGACAATTCACTCGTCAATTCATTGACAATCACAGCTTCATGTAAAGTGTTTTATCGATGGTCTAATAAATCTAATCTCAAGTAGATAATAAATCTAATCTAAAGTAATGAAAGTGAAGTAATAATAGAAAATTGTGTATGTAATTACCTGGATTAACGGCGTGGCAGTGGTTGAGGAGCGGCAGCCAACAGAGCAGTAGCACCGCTCTCTGCATCTGAAACAAAAACCACAAGCATTTTTCAGACATCTAATTGCTATTCCGCAGGGTCGACCGTCTTCTAATACGATTACACGATGATGAAAATCCACGACGAAAACGGGTCGACATCGAAACCACGCGCGAAACCGTCGAAAGACTAATTACGGGAGAGGAGTCGCCTCGAAGAATGCAGCTCGGAATAATTCAGAGGAAGGAACTACATATGTTTGTTTATGGAGATGTGTGATAAGGTTGTGAAGGTGTGATATATGGACGTGTGTGACGAGGTTGTGAAGGTGTGATATTGCGGATGGAAAATTTTAATTTCTGCAAAAATACAAATTTTGGTAGTTTGGAAATTTGGAAATTTTTTTGAAATTTGAGAAATTTTAGGGAAATTTGAGAAAATTGAGAAAATTAAGAAAATTGAGAAAATAGAGAAAATTGAGAAGATTGAGAAAATTGAGAAAATTGAGAAAATTGAGAAAATTGAGAAAATTGAGAAATTTGAGAAAATTGAGAAATTTGAGAAATTTGAGAAAATTGAGAAAATTTAGAAGATTGAGAAAATTGAGAAAATTGAGAAAATTGAGAAAATTGAGAAAATTTAAAAAATTGAGAAAGTTGAAAAAATTGTGAAATTTGAGAAAGTTGATAAACTTGAGAAATTTGGTAAACTTGAGAAACTTGAAAAATTTGGGAAATAATGGCAAAATTTGAAGGTTTGAAGTGGAAAATTGATGCTGATGGAAACTTGGAGATTTGGGTCTTTGAGAGATTGAAAATGACAAATTTGGAAACTTGGAGATTTGGGTCTTTGAGAGATTGAAAATCTCAAATTTGGAAATTTAGAAATTTGTAAATTTGGGTTTTTGAGAGTTTGGAAATCTCAAATTTGGATCTTTGAGAGATCGGAAATCTCAAATTTGGAAATTTGGAGATTTGAATCATTGAGAGATTAGAAATCTCGAATTTGGAAATTTGGAGATTTGTGACCTTGAAAGGGTGGAAATCTTGAATTTGAAAATTTGGAAATTTGGTTCTTTGAGAGACGGGAAATCTCAAATTTGGAAATTTGGAGATTTGTGACTTTGAAAGGGTGGAAATCTCGAATTTGGAAATTTTGAAATTTGGGCCTTTGAGTAAATGGAAATCTCAAATTTGGAAATTTTGAAATTTGGGTCTTTGAGAGAGTGGAAATCTCAAATTTGGAAATCTGGAGATTTTTTACCTTGAGAGGGTGGAAATTTCGAATTTGGATATTTGGAGATTTGGGTCTTTGCGAGATTGGAAACCTTGAATTTGGAAATTTGGAGATTTGGGTCTTTGAGAGATTGGAAATCTCGAATTTGGAAATTTGAAAATTTGGGCCTTTGAGAGGATGGAAATTTGGAAATTTGGGTCTTTGAGAGAGTGGGAGTCTCAAATTTAGAAATTTACAATAGTGAAAATTAAAAAATTTTAAATTTTGAAAAATTGCAAACCTGAAAATTGAAATATTTGAAAACCTACAAATTAAAAAATTCTCCAAACCTAAAAATTTGAAAGCCTAACCACCTAAAACCTTGAAAACCTAAAAATCTCCAAACCCAACCAAAAAATTTAAAATAAAAAATTTCAACTACAGAAAGTTCCATACAAGAATCCTAAACCCAGAACTCATAAAAAACGACAATACTCCAGAAACTGTAATAACCCGTCTGTAATAAATTACACCCAGCGAATTACAAATGACATGTAATACCATAACTTAAAAGTGAAGGGGGTATTTGAAAATTTTCCATATATACGTTATCATCGTTGAATCTAATGTTTGCACGTGTCTAATGGCACACCGGAGACCAAGCGTATTCTATGGTGAACTTAAAATTCCACGCGTTCACAGGACGAATCAATTTGACAAATCGGCCGTCCCACTCGTTTTCCATCCCGTAAAGTAAAGGATCCGGGCGTGGCTCTGTTTTCCACGGGATATGTAGTTGGACCGGGTGTTTCGCAACGAAAATGTCTGGCCCTACTGGAAAATTCATCGCATGACTGCTTTTATACATACAGATCGTTCGTGCGTGTACGCGCGACCACGTGGGACTGTGACCGAATCAAAATTTTAGAGGGCCTCAGGGTGGAGGGACATTTCATAACTATTTTTAAGATTCATGTCGAGATTCTATTAGTTGCATTTACAAATTTTGTGGTTGGAGATATTCGACCTGTTACGTTTATTAATTTTCGCAGTTTATAATTTTACAGCTTTTTAGTTTGTGTTATTTCAGTTTTTGCTTTTGTTACTTTTCAGTGTTTTAATTTTTCAATTCTTCAATTTCTCAAGATTGCAGGTTTCAATTTTGCAATTTTTCAATTTCTCAATTTTTCAATTCTTCAATTCTTTAAGTTTTCCATTTCTCGAGATCCCAATTTCTGAAGTTTGCCATTTCTCGAGTTCCCAATTTCTTAAGTTTTCCATTTCTTGAGTTCCCAATTTTTCAAGTATTCCATCTCTCGAGTTCCCAATTTCTCAAGCTTTCCATTTCTCGAGTTCTCAGTTTTTCAAGTTTTCCATCTCTCGAGTTCCCAACTCTTCAAGTTTTCCATTTCTCGAGTTCCCAATTTTTCAAGTTTTCCATCTCTCGAGTTCCCAACTCTTCAAGTTTTCCATTTCTCGAGTTCCCAATTTTTCAAGTTTTCCATTTCTCAAGTTCCCAATTTTTCAAGTATTCCATCTCTCGAGTTCCCAATTTTTCAAACTTTCCATTTCTCGAGTTCCCAATTTTTAAAGCTTTCCATTTCTCGAGTTCCCAATTTTTCAAGTTTTCCATCTCTCGAGTTTCGAACTCTTCAAGTTTTCCATCTCTCGAGTTCCCAACTCTTCAAATTTTCCATCTCTCGAGTTCCCAATTTTTCAAGTTTTCCATTTCTCGAGTTTCCAACTCTTCAAGTATTCCATCTCTCAAGTTTTCCATTTCTCGAGTTCCCAATTTTTCAAGTTGTTAATTTTTCAAGGCTTCAATTCTTCAATTTTCGAATTTTTCATATTTTCCATTTTTCAAGTTCCCAATTTCGCAATTTTTCCACTTTCCAATTATTTAATTTTTCGATTGTCCAATTTTTTTAATTCCATCAATCTTCAATTCATCAATTCTTCGATTCGTTAATTATTCAATTACTCAAATATTCAATTATTCAATTATTCAATTATTCAATTATTCAATTATTCCATTATTCCATTATTCAATTACTCAATTATTCAATTATTTAATTTTTCAATTATTTCATTTTTTCATTCTTCAATTCTTCAATTTTTCCATTCTTCCATTCTTCAATTTTTCAATTACCCAATTTCTCAATTTCTAACATTCTGAGCTCCCAAATCCTATAACTATCAATAATCACTACCATATTTACTGCATAGTTTTATCACCATAAGTAACTATCTTTACACAAACCAATTTCACATAAAACAAAAATTCCAATTATTTTACTCCAATAACTGTACTGAATATACTATAAATTCTCAAATGAGTACACTGTAAATTAATTATTAAATTCTCTTGAACTGTTATAAAACAGTCAGTATAACACTGTTATTCAGTTGAAAATAATTTAATAATTAATTCATATTATAACCGTATTATTCCACAAAATTAACTGTATCAATGTTTAATGGCCCACGTTCAAGAACTGCAATATACGATATTACAAGGGATATAATAATCATAACAGTGTATTATATTACACTTTTTAATGCAACGAAAACACCGCACCAATTCTTCACCCTACAATTTTCCAACTTTTACTTTTTATTTGTGCAGGTAATTTTCGATTCGTCGACTGAATTATTAAATTTCCTTCAAAGCTCTTATAATGAAATTCTGCAGCGACAAATTGAAAAATTTCGTGACGTAGATCTCGCAGTTCTAATTTATCGCGTTACGTACAGTTTTTAATTCGCGATGTAAAACATATATCCGCATGAAATATATTCTGCAAAAGACTGTGCAAATTTTTTGGAAGTCTTCGAAGTTGCTTGCAACAAAAATGTCTTCGAGCCAAGCTTCTAAAATTTATCTACTTTTATGTCCACGAAATTATTCAGAGGCGATCTATCGAAAAAACGTCTTCCGGGACAAATGAAAGAAACTAATCCGTGCAAATAGCAGATCGTAAATATGAATTAAGCAAATGACGTAGCTTCATTAAAATTGCACCATCGATTGGTTTCGAACATCGGGCGATCTCGCGTGGTTCAATCCACTTAATACGAGAAGGAAAGGCTGGTATCCGTCTAGGTGATATTTCAAATGTACATTTCTTGCTATTAAGTACACGCGAATACCATAATCCAAACTCGCTATACCGTGTGTGCTCGATTGAATACGATGTTTTATGTAGGCTTGTTCCGAGGAGACTTTTCTTATTACCTGCAGTAGTATAAAACTGTGTTATGGCAGACAGGAATGAAATAGACGTTCGTGAACGCGATAGAGTTTTATGGGAGAAATAGGATTTGTTGCCTTTCGATTGGGAGATTCACGAATTATTGATATTAAATGTTGGGGTGGTTAGTAATAATGGAGTAGTTATTTTTAATATTGTGATGTATCGAATTTTATAGTTTGCATTTGTCAAACTTGGAGATATGCAGATTAAAGTTTTGGTCGCATTCATAAATTCATGAATTTCTAAATTAATCTAACTTATAGATTAGTCAATATTCAAGTATTCAAGTATTCAAGTAATCAAGTTTTCCAGTATTCAAGTATTCAAGTATTCAAGTATTCAAGCATTCCAGTATTCAAGCCTTCAAGTATTCAAGTATTCAAGTATGCAAGTATTCAAGTATTCAAGCTTTCAGGTATTCAAGCATTCAAGTATTCAAGCATTCGAATATTCAAGTATTCAAGCATTCAAGTATTCAAGCATTTAAGTATTCGAGCATTTAAGTATTCAAGCATTCGAGTATTCAAGCTTTAATTAGTCAAGTAGTTAATTAGTCAAGTAGTCAATTAGACAAGTAGTCAATTAGTCAAGTAGTCAAGTAGTCAAGCAGTCAAGTAGGTAAGCAGTCAAGTAGGTAAGCAGTCAAGTAGGCAAGCAGTGAAATAGTCAAGGAGTCAAGTAGTCAAGCAGTCAAGTAGTCAAGTAGGCAAGCAGTCGAGTAGTCAAGCAGTCAAGTAGGCAAACAGTCAAGTAGTCAAGCAGTCAAGTAATCTATTATTCAAGTAGTCAAGTAGTCAAGCAGTCAATAATCTATTATTCAAGTAGTCAAGGAGTCAATTATTCAAGTATTCAAGTATTCAAGTACTCAATTACTCAATTATGCAAGTACATAAGGGTAAGTGTGCAAGGGTACACAAGTTCATAATTATTCAATTATTTAATTGTTCAATTATTAAATTATCCAAGTACATGAATGTATGTATTGTACATGAGTGTGCAAGAGTATACAAGTTCACAATTATTCAATTATTTAATTGTTCAATTATTAAATTATCCAAGTATATGAATGTATGTGTTGTACATGAGTGTGCAAGGGTATACAACTTCACAATTATTCAATTATTTAATTGTTCAATTATTAAATTATCCAAGTACATGAATGTGTGTGTTGTACATGAGTGTGCAAGGGTATACAAGTTCACAATTATTCAATTACTTAATTGTTCAATTATTCAATTATCCAAGTACATCAGTGTGTATGTTGTACATGAGTGTACAAGAATGTATAAGTACGTAATTATTCAATTACTCAAGTACATGAGTGTATGCGTTATACATGAGTGTACAATGGAGTACATTTACGCAATTGTTCAATTATTCAATTATTCAAGTACATAAGTATATGTGTCATACATGATTGTACAAGATACTTGATCATTCAAATTCTTACATTTCTAAGTTTCCCAACCATTCAATTTATAAACTTCCCCTCCACCACATAAATTTCAGGAAATAGCAATAAACACAAAAGAATACAAAATTACTCTTTGAAACAATTCTACATTGATTCGAACACGAAGTTCTTGAACAAGAACGAACAATTTTCTCTTCCGTACAAGTACAATGCATCCAGAATACGGTCTCTAATTGCGACGTACTTTAATTATATTATTTCAATCGAGTCGCACAGATGAAGCATTAACGATCGAAAGATTATTAATCGCTTCTCAGACGATATAATGTCTGTGATTATAAAATCTTTGAATAGTCTTTCTGGTCGAGAAGACGCTCAGATTGGACGCCGATTAATGCCGAGTGAATGAAGAACGAAAAGAATCGACGTCGAAACATCGGGCATTCGTGTGATTCGACCTACAACCGTTCCATTTCGCGTAAAAGGAACTGTTGACATTGTCGAACAATAGAGACCTCTTTGAAATCGATCTTGGATACACCTCTTGCGCAAACACTAAAAACAGTGATATTTTTAGGACCTTCTTTGACGATCGAGTCAAATAAAACGGCTCCAGAAACAGACAAATATTTGCTACGCTACTGTAATCTTTTCGTGTTCTACACTTTCACTGTGCTGTCGGATCATACGATTACCTTCATACTACTCTTTTATATTAGTCTATTTAATTCATTTAGAATTCATTTAAAATTTATTCGTTTCGCACATTTATCGAAATTAATGCAATTTTGATGTTGATTAATGTATATGATATTCAAGAAATAAAATGTTTAAAGAGGTGGAGAAAATGATATAATATTCAAGGTTGATTATAAAGATGAAGATGCAATTTTTAATAACAGTTGCACTGAAGAAGATGAATTATTTTATTGATGAAGGTGGAATATTTGACATTGTATAGGAGAAAATAAGATGTTTGAGAAGAATGTCATATTCTTTGAAGCTCCCCCTTTAAAATGAGCCCGTCAGAATGATGGAGACTCAAAAACTGACGTTACTACAAGCTTGAAAAGTCGCGGGTACCTGTGTTTTAGGTAGGCGAAATGCGCGCGTAGCTACTGGACTCGAAGCGAGTTGCGCGCGCAGCGACTGGACCCGAAGCGAGTTGCGCGCGCAGGCAGTCGACCCAATGCGAGTTGCGCGCGCAGTCACTGAACCTGCAGCGAGTTGCGCGCGCAGCCACTGGACCTGAAGCGAGTTGCGCGCGCAGCTACTGGACCCGAAGCGAGTTGCGCGCACAGCTACTGGTCCTAAAGCAAGCTGCGCGCAGCTACTGCACCCGCAGCTATTAGTCCCGCAGCGAGTTGCGCGCGCAGCTATTGGTCCCAAAGCAAGCAGCGCGCAGCTATTAGTCCCAAAGCAAGCTACGTGCAGCTCAGCTACCATTAAAGGTACCCCAATCGTTTCCAGCGTGTAGCGACGTCAATTTTCAAGTCTCCATCGTTCTGAAGGGCTCATTTTAAAGGGGAAGCTTCAAAGAATACGACTATATACATTCGCAAAAGTTACCATACTTAACTTTCCTAAGAAGTTAATCCGGAATGCATAACACGTTCATAGAGGTTCAGATCTATCATCGTCTCAAAAGTGACACGTGGCACTATCTGTTGAAGTTGTCCCCTTGGGCATTCGATCACCGGTTTAAGTCGATAAGTGCAATTCGATTTACCGCATTGCCAGCGACGTAATGCATACTTTATACTCGGTTTCTCTTCCTTTCAATTTCCTTCCACTCGAGGCCGAAGACCACGGCGACAACGAACCTTCGTCCCATTGTAATGGGATCACCATCTTTCCCTCCTCGTCTTCGTCCGAGAAATCAATTACCAGCGCCGGAACCAATTCCGAGATATTCTAGTAATCACGTTTCTGCTTGATGCCTTTTTCACAGCCTTTCCTTGCAACAATGTCGAACGTTTATACCATCGATTCCTCTTCCATTCGACGCTCTTCCGATTTTTTCGACCTTAAACTGATTTCATTTTCTAATCGTAGAATAAGTCCTAAATGACCTTTCATGGAAAGCGTTCGATGAAATTGATTATTGAAGTTCGGACGATTACAATCTTTAATCGGTTAACTGCGATCGATGCGGACGTCAAACTGAAATTTTGGTGCGGTTGACGTTAACGAATTGTTCATTTTTATCGAGTAAAAATGTGATCTCTTGCTGCGCGCGCCGTCAGATTTATAATGGCGGCGTTTATCTGCGTTCGACGCTGATTGATTTTAATAATGCGAGTTACACGCGCAGCCACTCGATTTAAAGCTAGTTGCGCGCGCCGCCATTGGACCCAAAGCAAGATGCGCGCACCTACCTTCAACGCAGGTACTCTGCGACATTTCATTAATATTTAAATTGAAACATGTCAACTCACAAAAATTCTAAACAGCAAAATTAAAATTCTATAAGCCAATAATTCTAAATACATTCTTTTATTATTACAACGACAATCTTCCACGAAAACGTCTACGAATATAAACCAGCCCAAGTCCAATACTCGTCTGTCGAAATACACGAACAAAATGGCGTTCCCGGACGTCCATCAGATTAAAATATTTGCTAATGAAAACTGACGGATTTAATATTTTCCGCGCCGCCTAACGTTTCGGAAGTTAAAAACGTTTCCGCCGAAGAAATATTTCGCGCAACAATGAATCCCGGCTTACCGACAAACGAGACCCGAAACAGTTTTGCGCGCGGAGTTTCTTCGCGAAAATTTAATTGAAATTCTTAAAGTGGTTCCACGGTAATTATTCCGCGGGTGGAACAAAGGCAGCCAGGCTTCTCTCCGTTCAACAATGGCCGTTTTTCGAACAAACGGAGGGGGAGAGAGATACATACGTCGAAACCGCGCGAATAAATCATTCGCGATATAAAACGAAATTGCACGCGGCTACGATTGTCGGATCGAATAAAAGAACGGCTCGTCGAGGAGCGCACAAACGGAATATACTACGGCGACAATAGTTCTGCAACGTTTCCCCATCCATCATACGAACGTGGCAATTAAACGCGCTGATTAGAATTGATTAACTGAATGCGCTCAGGAAAGAAAGACGTGTTATTTATGTAGAATAGTTATTAGCCTGTCGACGTTTTGTGAGTAATGGACGGAATATTGAATTCGTCGATTGAATTTAGATTTTTTGGCGATTTGAGTGATGGAATGGGAATTGGAAAATAATTGTTTGGTATTAAAATTCAGATTTTAGGATTTGTTGTATTTTGAGGGTTGTTTAGGAATTTGGAAATTTGAAAGTTTTTTGTAATGCAAAGTCCCTAGGTTCTATAGTCCTCCATCCACAAATCCCTAGATTCCCCAGTTCCTATAACGCCAAATCCCTAGATTCCCCAGTTCCTACAACGCCAAATCCATAGATTGCAAAATTGCCACATCACCAAATACCTAGATTGCAAAATTCTCACATCACCAAATCCCTAGATTGCAAAATTCCCACATCACCAAATTCCCACATCCCCTAATCCCCACATCCCCAAATCCCCACATTCCCAAATTCTCATGCCCTCAAATCCCTATATTGCCAAATCCCCACCACCTCAAATCCCCACATCCCCAAATCCCCACATCCCCAAATCCCCACATCCCCAAATCCCCACATCCCCAAATCCCCACATCCCCAAATCCCCACATCCCCAAATCCCCACATCCCCAAATCCCCACATCCCCAAATCCCCACATCCCCAAATCCCCACATCCCCAAATCCCCACATCCCCAAATCCCCACATCCCCAAATCCCCACATCCCCAAATCCCCACATCCCCAAATCCCCACATCCCCAAATCCCCACATCCCCAAATCCCCACATCCCCAAATCCCCACATCCCCAAATCCCCACATCTTCAAATCTCCAAATTCCCAAATCCCCACATCTCCAAATCCCCACATTCCCAAATTCCCATACCCTCAAATCCCTATATCGCCAAATCCCCACATCTCCAAATCCACACATCCCCAAATCCCCATATCCCCAAATCCCCATATCCCCAAATCCCCACATCCCCAAATCCCCACATCCCCAAATCCCCACATCCCCAAATCCCCACATCCCCAAATCCCCACATCCCCAAATCCCCACATCCCCAAATCCCCACATCCCCAAATCCCTATATCCCCAAATTCCCATACCCCCATATCCCTATATCGCCAAATCCCTAAGTCCCCAACTTCCTACTTCACCAAATCCCTAAACCTCTACCTCCCAAAATCCCCAAATTCCTCTACCTATGCCTACACCCCCATATCTATACATCCCCAAATAATGAAACACTCTGAAACCTTCAAAAATGAACCAATGCACCTATTCTCCCTTGATCGGGTTTCCCGTACACTAAGGCAGATTTGCCAATGACTGTACACGCGACGCAGTGATATTTGCCCTCGACACTGGCTCGAAATTGTATTAGCGTCGGCTCGGGTCCATGCAAGAAGTAGGCCGTTCCAGTTGCACTCTCGCGAAGAGAACGCGCGGCAAAGGTCAAAAGTGCATGAATTGTTGCGAAGTGGCTCGGTCCTCCACTCGCTAAAGCAGTACAATGCGATCGGTGACCCCGTTTCGCTCAGCCTGGAAACCACCGGCGACTGCTGACATTGCTGAAAAGACCCGCGATCAACTATATTCCCAGACCTTTATTTCGTTTCTCTCCTACTCTTCTTCCTCGTCTTCCTTGCGATCCGAGACGCTTTCGAACTGTCCGGCCTACGGACGAGATGCAAGGGTTCTTGCGGATGAGGTCTGAGCTTATTTTCACGCGTGTCTCTGATCTCCGTTCGGTGGAGATCGATATTATGGCGGACATGGTGTTTGCATGAATTTTTAAAAATTTGATGGAGGTGAGATGATACTCTTCATATGTGACTCTCATTCAACATTTGTATTGGTGCAATTATTTGATGTAGGTAGTTTTGAAATAAGGTATGGTCCACATGTGATGTACAGGACTGTTTGAACTGAGTCTATATGTGACACATGTGATGTTCAAAATAGGTGTTTTTTAAATACATGTGTATGGTACACATGTGACGTTGATTATTATGTGGTCTTTAGCTAAATCCATAGTGTTACATATATGTATAATATTGAATTAGGCACTTTTTAACTAAATTATAGTGGTACTCATGTGATATTGATATAGGTGTTTTTGAACTATATAATGTTACACATATGTTGTTGAATGAAGTACTTTTCAAGTAAAGCTGTAGTATTATACATGTGATGTTCAAGTAGATGTTTTGACAATGTCTATAATGTTACATATATGATGTTAAAATAGACAAATTTGAACTAAATTTATAGTGTCACATATGTGATGTATGTCTTCTAGCTAAGTCTATAATGTAACACATGTGATGTTGAGGTAGATGTTTTTTTAACTAATTGTAAGTATGTAAAGTTCCACATATGATGTTGAAAAAGATGTCTTTTAACTAAGTATGTAAAGTTACATATGTGATGTTGACATATGTGATGTATGATTTCTAGCTAAGTCTATAGTGTAACACATGTGACGTTGAAATAGATGTTTTTTAACTAATTGTAGGTATGTAAAGTTCCACATATGATGTTGAGAAAGATGTCTTTTAATTAAGTATGTAAAGTTACACATGTGATGTTCACATATGTAGATACTTTTAAACTAAATCCATAATACTGCACATATGACATTACACATGTAACACATAAACATACCAAAAAAAACAATAATGTCCACTATTCCTAAAGAAGTATTCATCAAGCTTTTCAACTAAAAAGCTTTAAACTTGCATTCAGTCAAAAATACCTCCAAGCATATAGTATCGATCAAAGTTTTTAAAGACGAGCGTACAAACTCATTCATTTCTCCAATCGTGGAATTTGCAATTTGAACATGTTCGTGTCGAACCAGAAGCAATCCGGAGACAAGAAAATAGAGCTATTTGAAGGTTTCTAAATGCGAACGTTGAGTTATGGTTATACGAGGAAGATGAGAAGAGAGTTGGAAGGTGAAAAGTCCGGTATGAGTAATGGTGGAACTTGGTGACTGGTTGAAGATGCTATGGCTGATGCATTTTAATCTGGAAGTAAATATTTGGGTGTATAACAGAGCAAACAAGAATTTACGATAAATTCTAGATGGTGTGTTTAATCGATATCCACACTGTGAATAATATGTGAAATATTTGGAAAATGTGGGGAAATGTTTTTTGTAGTAAATGCAAGGTTTTGAGGGAATGAAGAGGTGAATTAGCGGAAGCAAATTAAAAGGTCTGGAAGAGAAATTATTTTTCAAGGTCAGACTCAATAATGATTTACAGTCTAAGATAACAAAGTTGAGAAAATTAACAAAAATTAATATTTAAATTTAAATATTTAAGAACCTTGATATTTGAAAATAAAAAAATTGAAAAATGTACGAACCCTGATATTTGAAAATAAAAAAATTTGAGAACCTGAGACAATTCTAAAATTTGAAGAATTTCCAAGTAAAAAAATTTAAAAATTCCCTAAAGTCAAAAATTGAAATAGCACTAATACTAAATAACAACAAACTATTCAATGAAATGCCCATTTCCCTCCTTCATTACAGAAATGATTAAACGTTAGAAGAGTAAAATAATAAACAGACAATTCACATATAAAACGGCAATAAAAGACGAGTTGTTAAAACGAACGTAAATAAGAGTCATAAAGGGTGGAAATCTTTGTCAAATATGTATCCGACTGGATGCATTCTTCGTAACACGAAGATCTTTCGGTCGAGGAGCATTTTACGAGTCCTCCACGGCTGAGATAGATTTGTATGAACGTTTTCTCCTTTTTCTCAAAATTTTACATCGCGTTGCCGGCGTCACGTATTCCATTACGAATAAAAGCCAGTCGTCGTAGCTACGTAGCAAAGAGTAGCTCTTTCGTAAACTGTGATCAACAATGGCGTTGCAGTTTTAAAAGGAGATCGTCAAAATGTCACGAGAATACGACGCGTTTCGTGTGTCACATAAATTCTCCGCTACGTTTGCGCCTACACGCTCGACACACTCGCGCGATGAATTTAAAGTGAGATTTAAGGGGAACGTACATATTCCGGCATTTTTCTTCTTTTCTTTCGACAGCTCTACCGTCAGTAGCGATCTCAATACTCGATTCAGTTTCGGACTGGACATTTTTATTTAAATTACGTTTTGTGTGCTGGGAAAAGACTACGTGAAAATTTTAGATTTATATATAGGGATATATGTTTACATATATTTAGCTGGATGTTATGTTATGTATTATACACATGTGTGATATGTGTTATGTATTATATATGCACATGTACGATGTTGTTATGTCATGTTATGTATTATGCATACACGTGTATGATGTTGTTATGTCATGTATTACACATACACATGTGTGATGCTGTTATGTCATGTGTTATACACATATGTGTACATGTATGATATTCTTATCTCATGTGTATTATACATACACATGTACGATGTTGTTATGTCATGTTATGTATTATGCATACACGTGTATGATGTTGTTATGTCATGTATTACACATACACATGTGTGATGCTGTTATGTCATGTGTTATACACATATGTGTACATGTATGATATTCTTATGACATGAGTATTATACATACACGTGTATGATGTTGTTATGTCATGTATTACACATACACATGTGTGATACTGTTATGTCATGTGTTATACACATATGTATACATGTGTGATATTCTTATGACATGTGTATTATACATGCACGTGTATAATGTCGTTATATTATGTCATGTGTTATACAAACACATGTGTGATGTTATTATATCATGCGTTATACATTAACTTGTACTATGCTGCATATGTAACATATGTAACATATGTATACATACATGTGTTACGTTAAGTCATACATTATATCATATTGTACATTGTATTACATTATGTATTATGTTCGTATATATTATGCATTATATTTTTAAAATATATAGTGATTGATATGTAATATATATTGATGTGTAATATATTTAATATATGAATTCATTGTAAAACAATTATTAAATTAATAACACAGTTCTTCATATAAAACACAATTTTTTACAATTTGCCAAAAAAAATAAGTGACGCTATTGAAGTTGAAATGAAAAATGTATCAATCGTCGATCTGGCGTGCAATTCGTTGCTAATCTCATACATCAAATCTATCGGATAAAGCAACGTCAGATGGAAGATGTCAATACCAAAACGTTACTAATTGAAACAGAGAATAATGAAATATCGTTGGAACAAATTTTGTTGAAATAATAACATGATTAAATACCTTCTATGACCATTAATGTACCTCGAACGCTTCGACATTTCCACTCTTTTAACATTAATTTTCGTAATTTTCATCAATTTTGTCAAACACATATTCACGTATTACATTTATTGCAAATATTATTGATCACTTATTTCAACTTTCATTTATTATCTTTTATTTATTTAATACGACACCACATTTTATTTATTTTACCCAATGCTCTTTCATCACGTTTATTTGCAATGTTCGTTTGTCATATTTTATGCACTTGATTTTAATTTATTATTTTTCATTTTTTGTTCGTCACACTTTAATTTAACTTAAATTTTATTTATTTGTTTCAATTTTTATTTATTGTGTTTCATTTTTTTTTAATTCAATTTTCCTTCTCTCACATTTTATTAATTTAATTTGATTTTTGTCCGATCATATTTTATTTATTTCAATTTTTATTTATTATGTTTCATTTTTTTTATTTCAATTTTCCTTTACTCACACTTTGTCAATTTAATTTGATTTTTGTCTGATCACATTTTATTTATTTATTTCAATTTTTATTTATTATGTCTCATTTTTTTAAATTCAATTTTCTTTTTCTGACACTTTATTAATTTAATTTGATTTTTGTCTGATCACATTTTATTTATATATTTCAATTTTTATTTATTATGTCTCATTTTTTTAATTCAATTTTCCTTCTCTCACACTTCATTAATTTAATTTTTATTTACCACAATTTTATTTATTTAATTCAGTTTTTATATAGCAAATTTTGTTGACATAATTCAGTGTTCATTTATGATATTTTATTAATTTAACCTTGATTCATCATACCAAATTTATTTGATTCAATTAAAAGTTACATATGCACATAACATATATCGAATCATTTCTATCAAACAAGTTCAATACTTATCCGAAAGACATATCAGTTCCCAAATAGCTTTATCGACATTTTCCACGTGGAATTTTTTATTTTCTCGTCAAAGATACAGTTCTAAACAATGGTGTTTCTTCCGGCATGAATATTTATGAACATCACCCATCTGTTTAACATCTCGTTGTCAAGTTTCGCGGCAAACAATGTACGCCTTTCGAAAGCAAATGCTTCGAGATGGGTCTGGTTAACCCATAAAGCCTCGAACCACTTTTCTTTTGATAACTTTCATGCCTTTCGTTCGTACCAGTCTTTGTTATTCATGACCGTCCTGGAAATATGATTTTCTGAACGATATTGCCCCAACAAAACCATCGAAAATTTAGAATAAACGCGAGAAACCTACACTCTGCGAATTATCGTAACTTACTGTATCTTTGTATTTTCTGTCTCGTGTCGGTGTTATTCTACGCAATAGTTTCGATTTTTCTCAATTCAAATTTTATTTATATCAATTTTAGAAACTTTTTGTTAAGAAAAATTGGTTGCAACAAAATTTTTAGTAAAATTTAATAATCATTTACTTGTTTCAATTTTGAGAGAAATTTTTTCATAAATGAAAATGTATTTCTTGCACAAAAAAATTAGTTACAACAAAATTTTTAGTAAAAATCAGTCACTGTTTGTTTAAATCAATGTTATAAAAACTACCTTTGTAAATAAAAATATACTTTATGAAGAAAAAAAATGAATCGCAAAAAAATTGTGAATAAAATAAATAGTAAATAAAAATATATTTTATGAAGAAGAAAAAATAAATTGCAGAAAAATTGTGAATACAAAAAAAATAATTGCAACAAGATTTAAATAAAATTCAATCACTATTTGTTTAAATCAATTTTGTAAAAAATACCTTTGTAAATAAAAATATACTTTATGAAGAAAAAAAATGAATTGCAGAAAAATTGTGAATAGAAAAAATAGTAAATAAAAATATATTTTATGAAGAAAAAAAAGTAAATTGCAGAAAAATTGTGAATACAAAAGAAATAATTACAACAATATTTAAATAAAATTTAATGACTGTTTGTTTAAATTAATTTTGTAAATAAAAATCTTGGTAAATAAAAATATATTTTATGAAGAAAAAAAATATTTTGATAAATAAAAATATTTGAATAGAATTTAATGAAAGAAGAGGCTTATACGCAGTTCATATTTTTCTATCGGCATTACCGTGTCCGTTATGGTGAAAGATCAAAAAGAAATGATAACAATATCATTATAACAGCGTATCAAATTCCCAATAAATTGGATACGTTAATAAATGATAGGTCGGTTTTATCATGCAACGATTCTTGAATTCGCTTTGAAACACGCTTATATTTATAATTATATAACCCTCTTTGCGTCGTACGCACGGCGAAAATAAATTTAAGTTGAATATTTATACGACGGCTGCTCTTGTATACCGTGTGTAAACTGTTACTCATTTATTTATGCCATCATCATACATATTTATAGTACCTTCTCTGGCGTTATTATTTTTATTACGTGTAATGCGCCTATTTATACTGTTATTGTTGCGAGCAAAAGGAGTATTTTTTTGTTTCGAGATGAGTGACAGGAAAACGAAATACGAAGACGTGGAAGAGCTTAGGTACGTTTCGAATTTTTTGAGTTTGCAAGTTTGCTAGTTTTTAAGTTTTCAAATTCTCAATTCTTCAATTCTTCAATTCTTCAATTCTCCAATACTTCAATTCTTCCATTTTTCAATTTTTCAATTTTCCCTGTATTCAATTCTTCACTTTGTCCAGTTTTCAATTTTTATATTTTCCTAGTTTTCAAGATTTCAATTCTTCAAATCTTTAATTCCTCAATTTTTCAATTTCCTAATTTCTAAATTCCCCGAATTCCCTAATTCCCCAATTCCAATATTCCTTAATTCCCCAATTCCCCAATTCCTCAATTCCCTAATTCTCCAAATTCCTATTCTAAAATTCCCCAGTTCCAAAATCCCCTAATTCCAAATTTCCCAATTCCCTAAATCCCCACTTTCAAAATCCCTTAATTCTCTATATCCCCAATTCCAAAATCCCCCAACTCCGAATATTGCCAATTCCAAAATCCCCTAATTCCAAAATTTTCCAATTCCAAAGTCCCCTTATTCCCAATTTCCCAATTCCCTAAATCCCCAATTCCAAAATCCCTTAATTCCCTATATCCCCAATTCCAAAATCCCCCAACTCCATATATTCCCAATTCCATAATCCCCTAATTCCAAAAATTCTCCTATTCCAAAATTCCCCAATTCCCTAAATCTCCAATTCCAAAGTCCCCCTATTCCTTAAATCCCCCAATTCCGAAATTCCCTAATCCTAAAATTCCCCAATACTAAAATTCCCCAATTCCAAAATCCCCTAGTTCCAAAATTCCCCAATTCCAAAATCCCCTAATTCCAAAAATTCCCCTATTCCAAAATTCCCCAATTCCATAAATCTCCAATTCCAAAGTCCCCCTATTCCTTAAATCCCCAATTCCGAAATTCCCTAATTCTAAAATTCCCTAATAATAAAATTCCCCAATTCCAAAATTCCCCAATTCCAGAAATTCCCCTATTCCTTAAATCCTCAATTCCGAAATTCCCTAATTCTAAAATTCCCTAATAATAAAATTCCCCAATTCCAAAATTCCCCAATTCCAGAAATTCCCCTATTACAAAATTCCCCAATTCCCTAAATCTCCAATTCCAAAGTCCCCCTATTCCTTAAATCCGCAATTCCAAAATCTCCTAATTCTAAAATTCCCCAATTCCAAAAGTCCTCAATTCCAAAATCCCCAATTCCAAAATTCCCCAATTCCAAAATCCCCCAATGCCAAAATCCCCCAATTCCAAAATCCCCAATTCCAAAATTCCCCAACTCCATATTTCCTCCATCCCAAACTTTCATCCTTCCAAAATTCTCCAATTCCCAACTTCCTAAATTCCAATTTCCTAAAATCCCCAAACTCCCATAATCCTAAATCTGAAACTCCGCTTTCAAACTCCGCTAACAAAAAGCCAACGATCACGGCACCCATTGTTCTTATCGAACTACAATACGTTCGCCATCGTGTATCGAAACCACCTGATCACCAGAAATTCCCCAAAAAAAGAAACACGTTTCGTCTGGAAACCGAACTCGAAGAAAAAGTTTCGCGACAACCGAAACGTACATAGGTACCGACAACCCTTTCCTGTCGTCGCGTTTCGAAAGCAACGCGAAAACAATACTTTTCACGTAGCAAAGAGCAGCAGGGAAGCTTTCAGCTTGCGTTTCAAGCTCGCGTGTAACTGCTAAGCGACGTCCTATAGCTTTTCGGGAAGAAATATTTTCGGTGGTACATTGTCCGCGTGTCAGGTCACGAGTGCTCGTGCGAGTGACATCCTCGGTCTGCTACGTAGCTTTCCTTTATTTAAGTGCACCTATATAAACTTCTACTTTTATAAACTACCCTACGTTGCTAACTTCTAGTTGGAAATTTATCAATTTTCTGCCTTTTCAACTCGAGGGTTCTCGCATTTGCACGCTTTTAATGTTTTGATGTATTTTGTGGAATTTAAGATTTTTTAAGGGTGGTGATTTTGGAGACTTTTAGAGTTTTTTTTTTGTTTTAATTCCCCAATTCCATAATTTCCCACTTCCATAATTCCCCAATTCCATAATTTCCTAATTTTAAAATTTTCCAGTGCCGTAATTCACCAATTCTAATATTTTGGAATTCCCAAATTCACTAATTCTATAACTCGGCAATTCCATAATTTCCTAATTCCACTATTCACCAATTCCAAAACCCGTCAATTCCAATATTCCCCAATTCTATAATTCTCCAACTCCATAACTCCCCAATTCCATAATTCCCCAATTCCAAAAGTCCCCAATTCCATAATTCCCTAATTCCATAACTCCCCAATTCCATAATTCCCCAATTCCAAAATTCACTAATTCCATAATTTCCTAATTTCAAAATCCTCCAGCTCCATAATTCACCAATTGCAAAACCCACCAATTCCAATATTCCCTAATTCTAGAAATCACAAATTCCATAATTCCCCGATTCCAATATTTCCCAATACCAAAATCCCCCAACTCCGTAATTCCCCAATTCCAATATCCCCCAATTCACTAATTACCCAATTCCATAATTTCCCACTCCATCATTTCGCAATTCCACAATTCACCAATTCCAAAATCCCCCAATTCCAATATTCTCTAATTCTAGAATTGTCCAATTCCATAATTCCCCGATTCCTTTATTTCCCAATTCCAAAATCCCCCAACTCCATAATTCCCCAATTCCAATATCCCCCAATTCCATAATTTCCCAATTCCATAATTTCGCAATTCCACAATTCACCATTTCTAAAATCCCCCAATTCCAATATTCCCTAATTCTAGAATTGTCCAATTCCATAATTTCCCGATTCCAATATTTCCCAATTCCAAAATCCCCCAATTCCATAATTCCCCAATTCCATAACTCCCCGATTCCATAATTTCGCAGTTTCATAATTCCCTAATTCTAAAATCCCCCAATTCCACTATTCCCTAATTCTAGAATTCCTCAATTCCATAATTCGCCAATTCTAATATTTCCCAATTCCATAATTCCGCAATTCCATAATTCCCCAATTCTAAAATTCACCAATTCCATAATTTCTCAATTTCAAAATCCTCCAGTTCCATAATTCACCAGTTCTAATAATTTGGAATTCGAAAATTGACTAACTCTATAACTCCACAATTCCATAATTCTCCAATTCCAAAGTCCCCTCATTCGAATATTTCCTAATTCTGGAATTCTACAATTCTACAATTCCCCAATTCCAAATTCCCCAATTCCAAATTTCCTAATTCTCTAATTCTCTAATTCTCCAATTTCCCAATTCCCTAATTACCAAATCTCCCAAGTCACAAAATCCCCAAATCCCAAAATCCTCATTATCCCATAACCATAAATCCCCAAATCCCAGAATCCTCAAATCACTCTCCACCCCAGAATCCCACCCCACCCAAAAATCCCTAAATATACCCCACCAACCCTCCACTCCCTCACTTGTCATCTCTCCCACAAAGTGAACCATATTCGCCTACGGAAAGAATATAGGCTCCTCCAAGCTTTTTGTCAGCTGTTTCGTCCCCCCTACCCCTTGTACCGGAAGCAAAGTAGAAAATGACGGGGTGTGTCAGCCCGTAGGAAATATTATATCGCGTTTTCTTGGAAAGTGGCCGCGAGCCAGTAACCGGATCGTTTCGGCCCGCCTCTCGAACGAAAGAAGCTGGCGTCTGATATTAATCCTTCAACCCAGAAACCACCAACAGCTGAGACCAGCTTGGACCAACGGAAAAACTTTCTGTCCTACGTATTTAGGCGACACTGCTCTCGGTTACGACGTGGCTTTATCGTTCTTTTCAACTAACCTAACCTTCGAACAGCAAATGTCGCCCAAATCAACGATATCACGAATGTCACCTTTCTTTATTGGACTTTGGGTTACCTTCAAACTTCAGGATTGAGATTGGGTTGTTTCGGTTGCTTTGGGAGGTTTCAGGGAGGTGGAGGGAGGTTTGATGCGCAGGTGGGGTGCGAATTGGTGGATTATTGGGTTGGGAATTAGTGCGGAATGGGGGTTGGTATGTATATTTGATGGGAGGGGGAAGGGTATGTTTAATGTGGTGATACGTGAGGAAATGTGGTGGAGGCTATTCCTCGATCGCTTCTTATAAGTAATAAGAGGGAGAAGGTTCAGGGGATATGGAATTTTTGGGGTTTTTGATTTATTTGGTATTTTTATTTAAGGATATTCTGGGGTGGGGAATATTGGATAGTTTCTTAGATTTTGAGGATTCTGTGAGTTTTTATATTTTTTTGTTTTTGGATCATGAAGGTTTTATGTTCTTTATTTTTTTAAATGATGAGTTTTGAAGATTTCAAATTTTTAAATTAATAGTTTTCCTAGGTTGCAGGGTTTCAAACTGAGAATTTTACAAAATTTAACGAATTTTCAAATTTCTAAGTCTTGGTTTCCCTAAATATTCAATTTCCAAATTTCCAATTTCCCAATTTCCAAATTTCCCAGTTTCCCAATTTCCAAGTTCCTAATTTCCCCATTTTCTCAAATTTCTCATTTTCCAATTTCTCAATTTTCCACTTTCCCACTTTCCCACCTTCCCTATTTCCCAATTTTCCAATTCCATTATTTTCCAATTTCATAATTTTCCAATTCCATAATTTTCCAATTTCATAATTCCCCAATTCCATAATTTGCCAATTCCATAATTTTTCAATTCTATAATTTTCCAATTCCATGATACCCCAATTCCATAATTTCCCAATTCCATAATTCCCCAATTTCATAATTTACCAATTCCATTATTTTCCAATTCCATAATTCCCAAATCTCTAAATTCCCAATTCCACAATTCCCTAATTCCCCAATTCCCCAAT
Organism: Megachile rotundata; assembly: GCF_000220905.1. NCBI lineage: Eukaryota > Metazoa > Arthropoda > Insecta > Hymenoptera > Megachilidae > Megachile > Megachile rotundata. Next base: position 512,549 of record NW_003797267.1, read on the forward strand.
TCCCCAATTCCCCAATTCCTCAATTTCCCAATTCCATAATTCCCCAATTCCAGAATTCCCCAACTCCATAATTCCCAAATCCCTAAAATCCCAATTACACAACTCCCGAATTCCTCAATTCTCCAATTCCCAAATTCCCAAATTCTCAAATCCCCAAATACCGAAATGCTAAGGTACCTACATGTCCGCACTCCCAAGTCCCTAAATCCCCAAATTCTCAAACTCCCAAATCCCTAAATCTCCCAATCCCCAAATCCCTAAATCCCCAAATCCCCAAATCCCCAAATCCCCAATTCCCTAAATTCCCTCAATCCTCAAAATCCCAAATCCTCAAATCCCAAAATTTCCACTAAAATCCGCCAAATCCCTAAATCCCCAAATCCCCGAATTCCCACTTCATACCTTAAAAAAAAAAGTGACCTAAAACCCCCAAAACCTTCCTACACGTATCCCCTAAATTACCAACCCAAATCTCCTCCAACATCTCTCCATCCACGCACAGTTCATTCCCCCTGTGTTCTAGCAACACTTTCTTCTACAGTAAATTGCCTCTCAATCGAAGGAAGCTTACGTCATCACACTACTTGGATTGTTCTCAGAAGACGCTTTTGACGGTGCGTTAACAGGTTAATTAAGGCACGCGTAAGTAACGAGCAGAAAGCGAACGACTCGATCCAAGCTGCATAATAAACGCGTGCAAGATGACGCAGAAAATGACGGTATCTCGGTGCGACGACGCGTGAGTTTCCGCATAAAAGCGGGGGGAAAAATAGCTCGGTTATTCCAGGCATGCTTTATTAATTAAAAACGCTGGTCAGCCGAGACTCGGATTACATTTTCCTCGGCCATTCATCACGAAGGCCATATAATCTTGTTGTCGGCTATGGTCGACCGAATTCACGAAATTATGGCGGTTGGGCATCAGCTGATATGGCCATTTTGGGGAATTGGATCACCATTTTGTTATTATGCTTTTACCACCATTCACTTTTATATTTACTCTTGCTTTTAATTCTTGATTGAATAATTGCTTTTGGGTGAAATAAAAAATATGTATATTTGTATGAAAGATGTGATAGTTTGTTATTGGTACAACACGTGTATGGTTATTTATGATTCATGGTTATGTATGGTTATGCAAGGTTATGTATGGTGAAGATTGTATTTGTATGCACGTAAGAGAAGTAAGGATAGTACGTCATTTTTTGGGTTTTATTAAAAATGAAGATAAATGTGTTATTGAAATATATTGTAACACTGTCACAGGGAGAATGACATATATATGTTTATAATTTATATTAATAAAAATATAGGTTATGATTATTTCTTTCTACATTTACCTATTAATTTTATTAATTTATCTTAAATTTTTTATGTTAATGTAAGGTTATGTTCTATAATTATTTTTTAACCTCATTAATTTACCTTAAATTTTTAAGGTTAATATTTAAGTTAGGTTGGGTTATATTATATTCCATACTTACTTCTTAACCTTGTTAATTTGCCTTCAATTATTGAGGTTATTATTTTGGTTAAGTTAGGTTATGTTAAGTTCTCTATATTTGCCTCTTAACCTTGTTAATTTACCTTCAATTTTTAAGGTTATTATTTAGGTTAAGTTAGATTATGCTATGTTCTATATATTTGCCTCTTAATCTTGTTAATTTACCTTCAATTTTTAAGGTTATTATTTAGGTTAAGTTAGATTATGCTATGTTCTCTATATTTGCCTCTTAACCTTGTTAATTTACCTTCAATTTTTCGGGTTATTATTTAGGTTAAGTTAGGTTATGTTATGTTCTCTATATTTGCCTCTTAACCTTGTTAATTTACCTTCAATTTTTGAGGTTAATATTTAAGTTAGGTTACCTAGATTAACCTTAAACTTGTTAGCATACATATTAAGAAAAGCAACATCGTTTGACAGCACAATTTCGTTGCTCAACTCGGCCATATGGAGGTTAATATTTAAGTTACGTTAGGTTATGTTATGTTCTCTATATTTGCCTCTTAACCTTGTTAATTTACCTTCAATTTTTGAGGTTAATATTTAAGTTAGGTTACCTAGATTAACCTTAAACTTGTTAGCATACATATTAAGAAAAGCAACATCGTTTGACAGCACAATTTCGTTGCTCAACTCGGCCATATAACGAGACTCCCGTGTAAATATCGGTTTAAAGGCCGTTCTCGTTGGTAATTTATCGTCTATGAATACCGTGATTTTGGTAGTGGAGTAAATCACCGCGGAAACACGCGGTACGAAGCCGAAAGCGTGAAACTTTGTCGTTTCCACGCGAACAGGCCGCAGGATAACTGTCGCGAAACGAGCACGTTCGAGCAGAACGCGACGGGGGCGGAATTCCAGTGGTATCCGAACAAGAAATTCAGAAGGTGAAGCGTCACGGAACAGCAGACACGGTTACGTGCTCGAGGATATCTGCCCCGGGCCACATCGAAACGGCTAGAAATAGTCCAAGAGTGAAACGATCGAACTAACGAGTCTTTCTTTTTTACTCCGCACCCTGGGATCATGGCTCCCAAATTTCTAATTGCTACGTTAGATTTATCGTGATCGATGATCGGACACTTCTTAATTGACATACTTCTTATTAGACACCTTTATTTAGCACTTACAATTGAGATAACTAGGAATTGTTAAATGAAGGTCCTAGGAAATTTGGAAATTTCATATTTCTCAAATTTGAAAATATCAAAAATAATTAGAAAATTTGGAAATTTCCTCATGTAGAGATTTGGTAATGAAAAAAATGAAAAGGTCAGAATTTGAAAAATTAAAAAATTGCTACTATCAGAATTTCTAAATTTCAAATCTTTTATTTCCTTTTATTTATCATTTCAAATTAAAGCGCTTTCATAAAAATGGCGGTGAATGTAAATATTCATTTCTTCCCTTGTTTCTTCCCCTTTTTAATAATTCACAAATCAAATAGCCGTGTAAGATGCATTCCGCGAAAAATTGTGCCCAACCCCCCGTTGAAGAATGTATAAATATGAAAATGATGTGCACGGAATTGCAAAGTTGCAGTTTGCGGAAACTTTCTTTCCCGTGGCGAGTAAGTTTTCGCGGTTGTTTAAAATTCTAATTGTTCGTTTTTCAAACGCGGCGACGAGGACGCAACTTTTCTGCCGCTCGACGGCGATAAAAAACGAAACAAGCGCGGAAGTTTAACGATCGCGGAAGTGTTGAATTACAAAGAAAGAAGATTCCCGCGATCGTGTATTTCCCTTTTGAATCATCCGTGTAATTATATCGTTCGAAACTGTGGACCACTTCCTCCTGAAACTTCGATAGTTCGTGAAGTAGCATTAAACGCATGAAACTTTTAATGTACTTCCAACCTTCGAGCTTGTTGATTCATATTTTTCTGCAATATATTGAATTTTAGTATTTTCGAGTATTTCTTGTTTACGATGATAGAGAAATTTTTTCTTGTCTAATATTGGTATTATTTGTAAGATCTCGGTATCCGCGGTGGGGTACACGACCCCCGTATCCGCGGAAGAGACTGAAAAATGTGACTTTTGAATTTTAATTAGAAAATCAGTTAATGGATAATTACTGTTGGATTTTCATGTAGGGATCACCAAATTCCACATTCCCAAATTTCAAATATCCCTAGTCTCAATATCCCAAAATTCCACATTCCCAAATTTCAAATATCATTAGTCTCAATATCCCCAAATTCCACATTCCCCAAATTTCAAATATCCCTAGTCTCAATATCACCAAATTCCACATTCCCAAATTTCAAATATCCCTAGTCTCAATATCACCAAATTCCACATTCCCAAATTTCAAATATCCCTAGTCTCAATATCACCAAATTCCACATTCCCAAATTTCAAATATCCCTAGTCTCAATATCACCAAATTCCACATTCCCAAATTTCAAATATCCCTAGTCTCAATATCACCAAATTCCACATTCCCAAATTTCAAATATCCCTAGTCTCAATATCACCAAATTCCACATTCCCAAATTTCAAATATCATTAGTCTCAATATCCCCAAATTCCACATTCCCCAAATTTCAAATATCCCTAGTCTCAATATCACCAAATTCCACATTCCCCAAATCCCAAATATCCCTAGTCTCAGTTTCCCCAAATTCCTCATTCCCCAAATCTGAAATATCCCTAGTCTCAATATCCTCAAATTCCACGCTCTCCAAATCTCAAATATCCCTAGTCTCAATATCCCCAAACTCCACATTCCCCAAATTTCAAATATCCCTAGTTTCAATATCCCAAAATTCCACATTCCCCAAATCTCAAATATCCCTACTCTCAACATCCCCAAATTCCACATTCCCCAAATCCCAAATATCCCTAGTCTCAGTTTCCCCAAATTCCTCATTCCCCAAATCTGAAATATCCCTAGTCTCAATATCCTCAAATTCCACGCTCTCCAAATCTCAAATATCCCTAGTCTCAATATCCCCAAATTCCACATTCCCAAATCTCAAATGTCCCTAGTTTCAATTTCCCCAAATTCCACATTCCCCAAATCTCAAATATCCCTACCTTCAATATCCCCAAATTCCATATTCCCCAAATCTGAAACGTCTAACAATTCAGAAATTTAGAAAATACTCCCAGGAAGATATAAAATTATGCACGCTAGAAAAAATAATGAAAAATGTAGTAGTTTCTTAACAGCACAGAAATACACCAAGCTTCTGTTTGCTTTCGTGGAAATAACGTTTGTCGACTGTTCCACAGTACACACTATTGATTTTCGCATGCACATTTATTCATGCGACGGTTTCGCGAAAGCAATCTCACAGGATATCGTCCTTCTTCGCATAGATCCTGTCCCGACACTGAAACTTTCGCATATGCACCTTCGACAATGCTTGTCGTCGTTCTTCCCTCTGTTTATGATTTACCGATCCTTCTGCGACCAAACTTCACGATTATGTGACCACTGTCGTCGGACTAACCTAAACGTGTCTTCTGAGGACATAATTTTACGTTTTTATTCGTGGATGACGTTATTCGTTAAACTTCTTGTTTTTTAGGGGGTTGATTCTTAGTAGAACTTTGCATGAGGTGAATTATTATTGATATTATTGTTAATTATTATTTTTTTAAGTGTTTGTTCAGTGGGTCACAGTAAGAGATTTAATTGTTTTGTTGTTATTTTAGGTGAATTGTTAAGGTGAAGAATTATTAGGGGTAGATTTATTTATTATAGAAATTTTTAGAGTTAAATGTACTTTTAGAGGGAAGATTTTTTGGATTAAAAATATATTTAGTTTGAAGAAAGAAATTATGGGGGTTTTACCTTTAAAATAGAGAAAGACATTGTTAGGGGTGAATTCACTTTTAAAATGAAAAATAAAATTTTTAGGGTTAAATTTATTTTCAAAAGGAAGAACAAGGTTTTTAGGGTTAAATTTATTTTCAGGATAAAAAAATTAAATTTATTTAAAAAATAGGGAAGGAATTAATTAGGAGTAAATTTAGTTTTAAAACAAAGAATGACATTTTTGAGGTTAAACTTACTTTCAAAAGAAAAAGGATTTTCAGGGCTTAATTTATTTTTAGGATAAAGTAAGAAAACATTAGGGGTAGATTTACTTTTAAAATAGAGAAAGAAATCATTAGGGGTGAATTTACTTTCAAAATAAAGAATGAAATTATTAGGGGTGAAATTACTTTTGAAGTAAAGGAAGAAGTTATTAGGATTGGACTTTCAAAACGAAGTAAGGGATTTTTTTCAAGTAAAAGAAATTATTAGGGTTAATTTTACTGTTAAAATGAAGACAAAATTAATGTTAAGTTCTCTTTTAAAGTGAGGAAAAATTATTAGGGTTTTTACTTGTACAATAAAGAGAGACATTAAAGTTAAAATATTTCAAAAATTGAATTCTTTCATGTTTTTTGAAAATGAACTTTTATAAAATATTTCATGTAAAAATTCTGCAGTAAATAAAATTGATCACAGCTGAAGTACGAGTGCGTCAGTTTGCGACTCGCAAAAATACAAACTTAAAATCCAATAATTCTTCATGGATTTCCAAAAATCTTTATTTTCTATATTCTTCAAAGATGAAGATTATTATCGTACACATGTAAATTATTTGAATTTATTTATATCGAAAAGAAATTAAATTTTGCGAGAGACTGTATCCAGCTAAATCTAGGTCTCGAAAGAAAACCAATTAATTAAAGGGGATGACTTTGATCGAAGACGATGCGTACTCTGACAAAATATCGGAATTTCGTTCGATTGCGGTTTTCACGAGTGCCCGCAATTCCACGGAAACGAATGTGGCACAATCACAATTTATCGAAAGCGCGGAAAATACCTCGAAATTATAATGGAACAATTGTCTTTGTTGGCTCGAGATATTTTTATTGCCTCTATTTATCATTTCAAATTAAAGTGCTTCCATGAAAAGGAAGCATAGGAGGATCTAAATATTCATTTCTTCCCTTGTTTCCTCTTCTTTTTAATAATTGACAAATCAAGCTTCCTTGTAAGCATTTGAAATTTGGGGAAAGTGAAATCTGAGGATATTGGTACTGGGGATATGTGAAATTTGGGGATGTGGAATTTGGGGATATTGAAACTAGAGATATTTAAGATTTGGAGAGAGTGGAATTTGGGGAGATTGAAACTAGAGATATTTAAGATTTGGAGAGAGTGGAATTTGGGGCGATTGAAACTAGGGATATTTAAGATTTGGAGAGTGTGGAATTTGAGGATATTGAGACTATCTAACTTTCACATATCTCCAATTCCCCAAATTCCAAATCCCACATATTCTTAGTACCCCAGATTCCAAATCCCCCATATTCCCAATTCCCAAAATTTCAAATGTCCCAGATTTCAAATCCCCCAGATTCCAAGTCTCCCAGGTCCCAAATCCCCCGTATATCAAATTCCCCAAATTCAAAATCCCCCAAATTCCAAATCCTCCTAATTTCAAACCCCCCAGATCCTAAATCCCCCAAATTCCAAATCCCCCAGATCCCAAATCCCCCAAATTTCAAATCCCTCAAATTCCAAATCCCCCAAATTCCAAATCTCCCAGATCCCAAATCCCCCAAATCCCAAATCTCCCAAATTCCAAATCCCCCAAATTCCAAATCCCCCAA
>NW_003797267.1:521206-533493 GCF_000220905.1 Megachile rotundata
CCAGATCCCAAATCCCCAGATCCCAAATCCCCCATATTCCCAACCCCCCCAAATTCGAAATCTCCCAAATTTCAAATCCCTCATATCCCAAATTCCCCAAATTCCAAATCCCCCATACCCCAAAATCCCCAGATTCTCTCAAACCCCACAAACCACAAATCCTCGCGACGCAACCTCCATCTTCAAGCGAGCTTTTCAACCCCCTTTAACGCAGAATTTTCAATATTTAATTTAAAATTTTCATCCGCGCAAATGGAAAGATATTAATGTCCCAAACAAGAAATTTCAATCTCCATTAATTTATTTATGAAGTTGCCCGTAAACTCGTTACCCGAACGAAGTCGCATTCGAAATTAAAAATCGTTTTCTGGATTGAAGAACGGCAGAATAAAATTATCGAGTTCCGGGGCGGAACGAGAAAGTATCGCAACAACGCACAATCGAACGAACAATCCTGTTTGCATTTCTTTTGATAGCGAACACCTGCAGATTCATTAATAATCGCATCGAAAAACGCAATTTGTTATCGGAGCGATGCAGGTCACGGTAACCATAGCGTCCGCGAACGAACAATAAGAATAACATTTTACGAGTTTTCGAAGCTTGACAATGCTGTTCTGCATACACAGCTGTGTACACGATTTGCATTAACGTCGAATATCGACTGGTTCCATGAAGTACGAATCGATTACACGTAAAATACTGGACAACGTGTATCGGCCGGGGCTCGTTAAATATTTGCGTTGTGTTATGCCTCATTCAGAGCATACGGAAATCGGGCAAACAAATCGAACACTGCACATTTCTGTTACGACATCTATGTATCTAAGGACTGTGTTACTGATTTCTTATTGAAACAATGTCTTTTTTATTGTTTTTGTTCATAATAATTTATTTTATAGTCTGATCGTATATGACAATCTTCATATGTGGCGGTCATATGCGATCGACGTAGCAGAGTTGATTAAATTAATTATTTATATGAAAGTTAAAAGAAGAGTTTTGAAGGTTCTCAATATTACGACAATGATGTATACTAATAGCTGTGATTAAGTACATTCATTCATAATAATTTGTATTATAGTGTGTTTGACTACACATGTCACTCTTCACTGTGACGATCATATGTGATCGACGTAACAGATTTGATTAAATTAATTATTTATAAGAAAGTTGAAAGGAGGACAGTTTTTAAGGTTTTCAATATTACGACAGTGATGTGTACTAATAGCTGTGATTAAGTACCTTCATTCATAATAATTTGTAATATGATGTGTTTGACCACACATGTCACTCTTCACTGTGACGGTCATATGTGATCGACATAGCAAAGGTTAAATGAATTATTTAGAAGAAAGTTAAAGGAAGGGTTTTGAAGGTTCTCAATATTACGACATTGATGTATACTAGTAGCTAAGATTAAGTACCTTCATTCATTATAATTTGTAATATGATGTGTTTGACCACACATGTCACTCTTCACTGTGACGGTCATATGTGATCGACATAGCAAAGGTTAAATGAATTATTTAGAAGAAAGTCAAAAGGAATGAACTTTTGAAGGCTACCATAATTCAGATACTGATATAAAAAGATAAAATTGAAACGTTCAATATCTTTGTTCATAATAATCTGCATTATAGTATGTCTGACCACACACGTCACTCTTCACTGCGGCGGTCATATGTCATCCATGTAGTAATTTTGGATAAATGAATTATTCAGAAGAAAGGAACTTTTGAAGGTTGTTATTATTAAGATAATGATATATACTAATTGCTTAAAATGATAAAATTGGAAGATTAAGTATCTTTGTTCATAATAATTTGCATTGTAGTATGTCTGACCACATACGTCAGTCTTCCCTGCGGTCACATGCGATGGACGTAGCAAGTTTATTTATAATAATTATTTAGCAGAAGATGAAGTAACATTTGAAGACTATATTGAGACAATAACAGACTGAAATATAAAATTGAAAAACTAAGTATAACAATCACTATAACGTGTGTGACCACATACGTTCCCTGCACCAGTGTGTGTACAGCACACATCATATATGTATTAAAACATGTTTCTGAAATTGTACCTCATAGCTATATCACATAATGTGTCATCCCTCATCAGCAAACATCAGAACAGAATCTCACGATTTCCATCAATTTCACAATGTATTACATTTGAAAACACTCGGAAAATAGTTAAGCGTAAACTTTGCGGAAGAATTCGGTTTCGAGCAATTCGCTTTCGTTTTTGCCAAGCTGACCAATCGCGAATATTCGGAGGCAAATCGAAAGGGAAACAGCAAAAAGGGTGTAGCCGTTTGATCCGTCGGTCGACTCGATGAAAGAAGAATACATTGGCAGAAAGATCAGCGAGAGACCTGCCTGCGGAAGTAATATTATACATCTCCGAGGGAAAGTTGGAAAGTATCGGGATCTGAAAGGGAAGGAACCCGAAGAAAGAGGCGGAAAACGGTCGGATGCCGACTGTTCGCGACGAGTCATACACTCAGAAACGGATTGATCCTGAAAACATTCGCGGAGAGTTCGCTTGCTTTTGCTTTTGCTGCGCCGGATACTAGGTCAGACGTCGTGCTTCCGCAACGATTTTCCTTCGAGAAACAGTCGCGGATGCTCGAAAAACTCGCCGATAAGATGGATGGCGAAAAACCGCCGCGGAAAACGTAGACGGTGAAACACGGAGAGATTTGGCGGTACAAACCATTTATTTTCAACAAACTGGAATTTGGGAATGTGGATGTGTGGGATTCGGAAATTGGGATGTCGAAATTTGCAGATGTGAGGTTTAGGGATTTTTAGAAATTTGGTGATTGACAATTTTGAGAACTAAAAATATACGATTGTTTTATAAATAATTTTGATACATTCTTGTCGATCACATATGATTCATTTAACCTTTGATATGTTAATCACATATGACCGCAGTGAAGAGTGACATATGTGGTCAGACACCAGATAATTATTATAACACAACACTAACACTTAAAATAAGTAAAAACACATAAAAATTCAAATTAAAATAAAAGGAACTTTAAACAAATATCAGTGAAAGTTTACGTAATTGTCGTATGTTAGATTAATTACCGTTCGCGATCAATTAACTTCATAATAGAGGCAGACGAAGGCGTCAGGGTGTTAATGGATCTTCGCGTACAGTTGGTCGCTATCATTCCGGTAGAAGAGCAAAGGGTATAAAGTTAACGTATTCAAACGTGGCAAGGGTGTGTAAGGTTTATCAGTTACCGGCGTTCCTTTGTGTTATTGTTCAATTTGAATAACACGCTCGGAGAAGTTCACGATACAGTTCCCTCATTGAAACATTATTCCACATGCAAATGAACAACTATTTCCGGATTCCAGGCAGTAAGCGGTAATTATGCATGCTTATTTACCGTATCCCGAAACATGCTGGCGAAGGAGGTATTTTGATATTTATCAAGCTCGACGTTCTAATCGATCGAATATTCCACTTAAGATTATTAACGAGTACGCTTATGAAAGTGGTATCATCTCCGGTATAATGCTTCAAACTTTTGTCATTTTTCAAGTTTTCTCATTTATAACTTTTCAAGTTTTCAAGTTTCTACATTTTCAAGTTTTCAAGTCCTTCAATCCTGAAATTCGTGAATTTTTCAATTCCTCGATTCTGCAATTTTTCAATTTTTAAAATTTTTAGGTTTTCAAGTTTTGAATTTTTCAATTTTTCAACTCCTCAATTTTTCAAGTTTTCAAGTCCTTCAATTCTGAAATTCGTGAATTATTCAATTCCTCGATTCTGCAATTTTTCAATTCTTTCATTCATCAATTCCTCAACTTTTCAATTTTTTAATTTTTCAATTCTTCAATTCTCCAAGTTTTCCATCTCTCGAATTACCAATTTTTCAAGCTCTCCATCTCTCGAGTTCTCAATTTTTCAAGTTTTCCCTTTCTTCAGTTTCCAATTTTTCAAGTTTTCCATTTCTCGAATTCCCAATTTTTTTAATTTTTCAAGGCTTCAATTCTTCAATGTTTCAATTTTTCAATTTTCCACATTTTCCATTTTTCAAGTTTTCAAGTTATCAATTTCACAATTTCTCAATTTTTCCACTTTCCAATTTTTTTATTTTTCAACTTTTCGATTCTCCCATTTGTCAGTTTTACAACTCTTCCATTATTCAATTATGCAAGTAGTCACTTCTTCAATTCTTCAATTCTTCAATTCTTCCATTCTTCGATTCTTCGATTCTTCAATTTTTCAATTCTTCAATTCTTCAATTCTTTATTTCTTCAATTTTTAATTCTTCAATTCTTCAATTCTTCAATTCTTCAATTCTTCAATTCTTCAATTCTTCAATTCTTCAATTCTTCAATTCTTCAATTCTTCAATTCTTCAATTCTTCAATTCTTCAATTCTTCAATTCTTCAATTCTTCAATTCTTCAATTCTTCAATTCTTCAATTCTTCAATTCTTCAATTCTTCAATTCTTCAATTCTTCAATTCTTCAATTCTTCAATTCTTCAATTCTTCAATTCTTCAATTCTTAATACTTCAATTTTTCAATTCTCTATTTCTTCAATTCTTTATTTCTTCAATTCTCTGTTTCTTCAATTCTTTATTTCTTCAATTCTTTAATTCTCGAATTCTTAATTCTTCAATGCTTCAATTTTTTAATTCTTCAATTCCTTAATTCTTTAATTCTTCAATTTTTCAATTTTGTCAATTGTTCAATTTCTCAATTACTCAATTATTCAGTCACTTAATAATTCAACCATACAATTATTCAACTACGTAACTGTTCGATTTAATTTTTAAAATAAATTCAATTATCAGCAATTATTAACGAATTCAAAGCTATTAAAGTGTCACGATATATTGCATACAAAATGTTTCATTTAATTGTTTCATTTAATGATTCCTCCAAAAGAATCATTTATTTAAAAGAAGGACAATAATATATCTATCATTCCATCAATTATTTATATGACATCATATAACAAGACAATAATCATAAACACGATAATAGAAAATGCCATATACCACATATACAGAATACATTCCCCTAAATCCACAATATATTCCATGATACGCAGTTTATCGTCGCTTCAGAGACTTTTATCCATTCCGAATGATGAATGGGCATACCGGTAATTGTCCAAAATGGCTGCGGCACGCAGCTTGGCTGCTTTTTGCCTTCGATTGCTAGCTTCGTCCTCGAGGACATTTCTGGCCCTCTGTCCCGCTGTCCGGTCGAATGAGAGGGCAAAAATTCGAGCTATCGAACAATCGTTTCTTCTTTTCATTCTGTCTGATTGCGATGCTGTCCTTTGTCGTGTCAGACTCTTGTATTTCTTATTTCGGGTTGTGTCGAATTGATGTTAATAGACATAGCAGTTTTATTAGAAATATACGAATTTTTGACAATTTTTTAATTGTCAAATATTGCAGAGGTAAATTCTTAAAAATATAAAAAATTAAGTTCTTCAAGTTTCTTTTTCTAAAAAAAAATTAAGTTTAAATTTAAGAGAAGTTAACCTAGTAACCTCTCAGCTACCTTTCCTCGAAATGTGGATTGACGATCCAAGACGCGTACCCGAAAGACAAAACCGACGCTGCTTAATTATCAGACTCGAGACCGTAATTATTGCAGTTAGTGGAGAAGCACGTAGACGGTCCACGTGAATCGTATGAATAACTATGCAGGGAATAATGGTGTAGCGATGGCTCCGTCGACCAGTCAGCGATTTTGACGCGTGATTGATCGCGACCCCGTAGCTCGATTAATGCGAAATAATTAGCGGCTTAAGCAGAATTAATGGCGGGATCTGTCCATAGGAAAATGGCAGTGATTCCTCGGTATAGGCTCGTCGACGCCATGGGTTAGCCATATTGAATGCGACGCACCATTGTACGGTGAACCGGGATAATTTCATCACGTTCGTCCGTTAGGTCGCGAGAGCGGACTCACCCTTGCACAAAGGTGGTAACGAGTCGTTTGTAATCCCGCTAATTTCTTATCGTTTGCGGCCGTCTCCCTTTGTACCCGACTAATGGTATTTCCATTGGAACTTGGAACAATGAGGTATTAATCAGCTGGCCACGCTTGCCGTTCGCTGGGACTTAATTTGTTCGAGTTATTTGGCATAGCGTGTTTCGTTCGGGTTTCCTTGGGGGACATGGATTTCATCTGATATTGTAGAGTTGTTCTGAATTATATTGGTTAAGGTTACTGTTTAGAATCTTTGTGACGTATGTTATCAAGCTTAAATTTTATATTGTTAATAAGAAGATTTTTGGGACAATGTGGTGGTTAAATGTTAGTGAATTTGGGGTTAAGTACTTCATTGTTAATTATTTTATGTTATTATATGTTGTACTGGTATGTTATATTAATGGCATATGTTATTATCATATGTTATCATATGTTATTGGCATATGTTATACTAGCATGTTATACTAATGTCATATGTTACTGTCATATGTTACCATATGGTATTATCATATGTTATAGTCATATGTTATACTAGTATGTTATATTAATGTCATATGTTATTGTCATATGTTATAGTCATATGTTATAGTCATATGTTATATTAGTATGTTATCCAAATGTCATACATTATTATCATATGTTATAGTAGAATGTTATACTAATGTCATATGTTATTATCATATGTTATCGTATGTTATTGTCATATGTTATACTAGCATGTTATGCTAATATCATATGTTACTGTCATATGTTATTATCGTTTGTTATTATATGTTATTGCCATATGTTATTGTCATATGTTATACTAGTATGTTATACTAATATCATATGTTATTATCATTTGTTACCATATATTATTGCCATATGTTATTGTCATATGTTATACTAGTATGTTAGACTAATACCATATGTTATTATCATATGTTACCATATGTTATTGCCATATGTTATTGTCATATGTTATACTAGTATGTTAGACTAACACCATATGTTATTATCATATGTTATCATATGTTATTGTCATATGTTATACTAGTATATTGTACTAATATCATTTCTTGTTATCATATGTTATTATATGTTATTTTAATATGTTATACCAGTATGTTATTTTAATATCATATGTTATTGTCATATGTTATACTAGTATGTTACATTAATGTCATATGTTATACTACTGTCACATGGTTCTGCATTTAAAAACTCAGAAATCATTAAAGAATAGTATAATCAGAAATCTCTTTATGAACCTCTCCCCAGAAATATCTCTTTATAAATAACGTTTAGTTATTTTGAAAAATGGGTACCACTGACTCACACATTTATAAGTCCTTACAATCTACATAACTATTGTTGCTCTTCCTGCATTCCATCTTCCTGATCATTTGCGAATGCATCACTGTTCAATTATTAATCAGAAGCAAATCATATCTGAGATCTGGAATTGCATGACTGTTACAATCGCGTTACGTGAATAGGATTTAAAGCATCCAGTAGATATCAAACGGAAAAGATCCGAGATCTGTAATTTGCTCCATTCTCAAGAGTATGTAAACGATTCGTACCCGGTTTCTATCGCCTGCGATAATTAATGATTCACGAGATTTACGGAGAAGAATATGACGGAAATGACGCGCACGAGCGTCAAAGCCACGGTTCACCCGTAACGCAATATCCACGAATGCAATATATACGAAAGGGTTTGAAGTGCGACTCAATTTCGCCATGTCATTTTACACAGAACGTCGCAATTCATATTTCAATTTCTATCACCCTCTGGATCTCTTTTAAACGAGCCAGCGACTCTCAAGACTGTTTACCCTCGGAACGTGTACTTTGGAATGATAAACAATTTTCGAGGAGATTGCTGTGAAATAATTAACACTTTTATTTGGGTTCACGTCAATCGATGTTGACTGAGGACGCTTCTCGATTTCAACTCGCCTATAAAGAAGTCGCTTGAACGGGATTAAGGCGTGTTTACAGCGAACGAAATCTATGACCTCAAATTCGGGCGTAAATTAAGAGGACTGAATTTTAACGAAATGGAGGAAAGTTTTGGTTACTTGTGAAGAGATATTGCTGTTGAATTTTGATCAAACTTCTGATTCAAGATGTGTTTGTGGGGACAAATTTCATGTTCTGGGGACATTTAACAGGTAATTTTGGGACACAACAAATTGTTTAATTATGTTGTTTAATTATCTGTATATACTATTATTTTGTTCTTTTAAATTATATTACATTTTTATATTATATTATAATTTCACAAATTATATTGTTTACATATGTTACGTATGTTACATATAATATGTATATTACGTATGTTATATATGCTACATATGTTATGTATGTTAAGTATGTTAGATACCATATTCCAAATCCCACATATCCCAAATCACACATATGCCAAATCCCACATATCCCAAATCCTACACGTCCCAAGTCCCACACGTCCCAAGTCCCACACGTCCTAAATCCCACACGTTCCAAATTCCACACGTCTCAAATCCCACATATGCCAAATCCCACATATCCCAAATCCCACACGTTCCAAATCCCACACGTCCCAAATCTCACACATCCCAAATTCCACACGTCCCAAATCCCATATATGCCAAATCCCACACGTCCCAAATCCCACATATGCCAAATCCCACACGTCCCAAATCCCACGTATCTCAAATCCCACACGTCCCAAATCCCACATATGCCAAATCCCACACGTCCCAAATCCCACACGTCCCAAATTCCACGTATCCCAAATCCCACATATGCCAAATCCTACATAACCCAAATCCCACATATTCCAAATTCCACATATGCCAAATCCCACATATCCCAAATTCCAAATCTCCCAAATTCCAACATCCCAAACCTCCGCACCCCTATTCCTCCTTCCCCACACCCAATCTCCCAAATTCCCAAATTTCCCTTCACAAACCCCGCACCATCTAAAGCGCTTATCCCACCCGAAAGATCTTACACTGTCCCCGAACATTGTACACCGATATTCGATAATTGAATAAGATCTTCACTCGAGTGACCCCAGGCCCCAAGTACGGACGTTCGCTATGGAAGTTACCGTTAAATACTGTTATCAAGCATCGAGCTTACACATAAACCCAGCCAAATCCTCAGCTTCGTTATCCTCTGGAGGCTGCATCAGTTGCATCGGCTATCCTTTAACGGAATGCACTCTTGTGCTTATCCATGGTGTGCCCTGACGCTTTCTAATTCCACAGAGTGCAACGAGAACTTCACGGTTATTGGATCACTCGCTCACTATTAGACGTATGTATTCGTCAGATGCTTTTGCCGAACGGGTATATACCTTGGACCCTACTCTCATTAGTATTAATTAATTTCGTTCCTCGGATTTTACCTTCTGGCGCTCCACTTATTTACTGTACGTTAATACGTCATTGCTTCTGAATTATTTAATGTTTACTTATCTGAGAGTTTAGATATCTGACAAATTTAATTTCTACCTTCTCTAAAAAGTTGTTAAAATCGTAAGGAAACTCGTCATACATATATAATCATACTATTTCCATGACATCCCTCTACCATTACATTTAGTATTAAATACAGAATTATCCACCAAACGCGTAAAATATATAATTATGCGCCTAACACAGAAAATGAAGGATTATCCACTGGGTACGTAATACATCACGTTTCGCTGAAAGATCAAAGCATGCTGGAAATGTTTAAAATTATTAGACGACAGAAGGAATGAGATTTCAAACACATTCCTTCATCATCTTTCGTAATTGCATAAATAAAGAGGTATCACGTATTTTAATCAAATTATGAAACTTTGACCTGCATGTTATTTGATGAATATGATATGTGACGTATGTAATACATCATACATGAGTAAATGCATTGGTAAACATTAATAAACGTTATAATAAAATTATGGAAATTTGACCTACATATTATTTGATAAATACATGTAATATGTAACGTATGTAATGTTTGATGTGTGTAATACATCACATATGAGTGATCACATTAATAAACATTATAATAAAATTATGGAAAATTGACCTACATATTATTTGATAAATACATGTAATATAATACATATAAATATATATAATACATATACATATACATATAATGTATGTAATATTTGATGTATGTAATATATCACATGTGAGTGAACACATTAACAAACATTAATGAAAGTTTTAATAAAATTATGAAACTTTGACCTACATATTATTTGATAAATACATGTAATATATAATGTATGTAATATTTGATGTGTGTAATACATCACATATGAGTGAACACATTAAATAAAAATTAATAAACATTATAATGAAATTATCAAACATTAACCTATGCATTATTTGACAATCACATAATACATGACATAATACATTACATGTAAATGAATATAAATAAACATTAATGAATATTAACAAGAATTAATAAATAAGTAAGGTGAATACATTAGGAAAATAGTAAAACGAAATGAGAAGTAGCTGATGGTAATCCATGAATGCAAAGATGTAGTAGTTTATCGGTCAGATCGGTGCAGAATTATCGATCAAAGTGAAATGTACGTGATTGAGGGATATCTCGAAATTCGAAGCACTTGGGAATTACTTTGCACCGGATGTAACGAGAGCAACGTACTATCGGACCAACTTGTACCTGATTACTTGAAACTTTGAACGCTGTAACGCATGTTTACACCGATTCGAAAGGCCCCGGGGGTAAATTGCAGTTTTGACGTGTTGCTGAGGCCAAGATATATTAGAAAATGAAAAAGATTTAGAAAATGCTTGTATGATGAATTTTTCATCGCGGAGTTAAAAAGGTTGAGGTTATTGAACTTTGGATGTTGAGTTTTCAGGTTATCAATTTTTCAATTTTTCCAATTTTTCAATGTTTCAATTCTTCAATTCTTCCATTCTTCAATTATTCAATTATTCCAATCCACAAAATATATTAAATGCATTAAATGTATCAAATATACAAAATATAACAAATATATAAAATATATCAAACATACAATATAAAAAACATAACCGCATAAAAATTCTCCCTTAATACAAATACACACAAAATTCTCACAAAATACATAAATCTATAATTAAAATTTATCGTCAATAACAGTCGTATCCCGTTAAAAAATCTTTCCACAAGAAACGAATGATTTTTCCAGTCGTTTAACGTCGCTCCGTACTGATCGACGTAAATCGAGCGTGTATCTTAATCCAAGGAGAAATATCGTAAAACAAGTCGCAGCCGAAAATGGGAAAACAATACCTAGCAAATGACTTTTTCAATGTCTAGCACAATCCCGGAAGCGACTCATCTGAAAGAGTTAAATCGGTAAATTGGATGAGGGAAATGGAACTGCCGGATTTTTCCCCCGGAATCAACTGCATTCACCACGACATTTGCATTTCCTGTTTGTATTCCATTTTTGTTGTTTGACCCAGGTGTCTGGTCGAACGTGATTCCAATGTAGACGAAGAAAATGAATTCTTCTACTAAGTCTTTCGAATTATTCCAGTCGTCTCTTATTCCGATATGTTCGTCGCTGTTTTCAATATGTAACGTTATCGATTCTATGAGACGCGTAACCGACTGTGAGTTACACTGCAAAATTAACGAGGGTGAATTTCTTGTCACGATGTGACAGCCGTGACATGACATTATAAAGTACACGTACAGAAATATTGCTATTAGTGTAATTACTTTGAATTAATATGGATGGACAGGAATGTTAATTCGCAATTTCAAGTTTTAATTGTAAGTTCTATTTTAGGGGTAATAATGTAGACATTATTATAGATTTAAGGGAGTTTCGGATGTGGAATACAGCGCGTGAAGATTCGACGCATGGATATACAGCCCATGGAGATTCGATGCGTGGAAATACAGCGCGTGGAAATACGGCGCATGGTAGTTCAACGAGTGGTAATTCGGCGCATGGTAGCTGAACGCGCAGTAAATCGACGCGTGGTAGTTCGGCGCGTGGTAATTCGACGCATGGAAATTCGATGCGTGGTAATTCTACGCGTGGTAGTTCGACGCGTGGTAATTCCATGCGATGGTAATTCGATGCGATGATAATTCTACGCGTGGTAATTCGACGTGTGGTAATTCGATGCGTGGTAATTCGATGCGATGGTAATTCAATGCGTGGTAATTCGATGCGATGGTAATTCTACGCGTGGTAATTCGACGCGTGGTAATTCGATGCGTGGTAATTCGATGCGATGGTAATTCGACGCATGGTAATTCTACGCGTGGTAATTCTACGCGT
>NW_003797267.1:533615-546975 GCF_000220905.1 Megachile rotundata
GCGTGGTAATTCGATGCGATGGTAATTCGATGCGTGGTAATTCAATGCGTGGTAACTCGATACGATGGTAATTTTACGCGTGGTAATTCGACGCGTGGTAATTCGGTGCGTGGTAATTCGATGCGATGGTAATTCGATGCGTGGTAATTCAATGCGATGGTAATTCGACGCGTGGTAATTCTACACCGCACCCACAAAATTGAAAAAAAAAATGGCGGAAGACACCTCAACAACTATCTTAATCACAAAAGGCCTACGTTGTATTCGAGTGTAGCAAAAAGTAGCACTTATGCTGTTAAATATAAATTCTGCTCTTATCATGATGAATGAAGTGAGTTGTTCTTTGGGTTGGAATAAGTGACCTTTTAGCCGCTATTTACTGGGATACGTTACACCCTTCTCTGACCCCGGTTCATAAATTCAGATAATCACCTTCCATAAATTTAGATGAACATTAATCTTAGGTAGCTTATAGCTGGAGCGCCTGACACTGAATTTTACTCACAATTGGTGACAGACAATAATTTTATACAAACAAATACATTTATGTACGTGTCAACTTTTACACTCAAATATAAATACGTTACTTCTTTTTGATGAACGTGTCTCGTACTGAAAGTACATATTGTTATTAAATTATGGACTATTCTTTATGAAGGTCTAATCAAAATTTATTCATAATATCAACATTCATATGTTCAATTTCACACATGTAACTGACAGCTGATATGACATTAAATAAATCAATGAAAAAGTGTATAAATTTCAAGATTTAAATATACAAGTATAGAACATTAGAAAATTAAAAAATTTCAGAACTCGAAGATTTGAATATTCAAAGGTTCACAAACCTTACAGAACGAAAACAAGTTTGTAGTTACACTCGAAACTGTCGCAAATTGCTATTGAACAGCATTTACATGGAACATGGCATCAATCAATATATTAATGGCAGGACAATCGATTAATTGACATTAAGTATTTCTGTACACGTAACAGTTCCATTATTCCAGCTAAATCAAAGACCATTTAACACAGAGAGTGCATACGTGTTGAATAACAGAAATGCGAGATTACCGCGTGCATACGGGATGTCCTAGATTTAAATAGCCAAATCGTATCAACGTGTTCTGTAACCAGAAACAAAAACCTAACTATTCTAACTTTAAATCCACATCTGGAATTCTGATTCGTTTACTTTCATCCGGACGAGCTTAACCGTTTTATTTCCTTGAGAGTATTGATCGTGAAAGAGGAAAGACATTGTTGATATACGCGTATCAAATTTGCTTAATTAATTATTATGGTGCACTACAAACTTATTTGATTATTAAATTGTACCTTAGGATTTTATATAAAAAATATTAATGAACAGTTCTTTCACGCGTCGAATTACCACGCGTTGAACCATCACGCGTCGAATTACCACGCATCGAATTACCACTCGTCGAATGACCACGCGTTGAACCACCACGCGTCGAATTACCACGCATCGAGTTATCACGGTGTCGAATTACCACACGTCGAGTTACCACGGTTTCAAATTTCCACGCGTTGAGTTACCACGGTGTCAAATTACCACGCGTCGAGTTACCACAGTGTCAAATTTCCACGCGTTGAGTTACCACGGTGTCAAATTTCCACGCGTTGAGTTACCACGGTGTCAAATTACTTCGCGTCGAATTACCACGCATAGAATTACCACGCGTAGAATTACTATGCGTTGAACTGCCATGCGCCGAACTACAACGCGTCGAGTTACCACGGTGTCGAATTACCATGCGTCGAATTACCACGCGTCGAGTTACCACGGTGTCAAATTACTTCGCGCCGAATTACCACGCGTCGAATTACCACGCATAGAATTACCATGCGTGGAATTACTATGCGTTGAACTACCATGCGCCGAACTACAACGCGCTGAACTACCATCCGCTGTAATTCCACGCGCCGTATATCCACGCGTCGAATCTTTACGCGCTGTATTCCACATCCGAAACTCCCTTAAATCCATAATAATGTCTACATTATTACCCCTAAAATTGAACTTATAATTAAAACTTAAATTACGAATTAACATTCCTGTCCATCCATATTAATTCAAAGTAATTACACTAATTGCAATATTTCTGTACGAGTACTCCATAATGGCATGTCATGGCTGTCCTGGCCTTTGGATCTTTCTTACGTTCTTTGTTTAAAGAAAGCACCCCCGAGATTACGAACGCAGGACGAATGGATTTCAACTTCGAACCAAGCGTATTTTCCTAAAAAGCAACAATCCGTTGACTTCTAATCAATTGATGTAACGCCCCAGCGAGAACTAAAGCAATTTAAGTACTCGGAGTTCTGGAAACGGTCAGGCTCTGTTTCTTCTCCAGTTGCGAACCAACAATTAAAGTTTCCTGCTTTTCTTATTTCGATCCGGCTCCGTGGAAAAGCCCGCGAAAACTCCACGAATTTTAGTTAAAATTAATTTGTTCTTTAAAAGTGTAATTAAGATTTTCATCGATTTAATTGAAATGAAAGCTTTTGCATTAAGGAGTTCACTGATAGTCACAATTTTTGTAAACATTGAGGGAAACGGTATTTACTATTGGTGATTTTGTGGATTTAGGTGGATTTGAAATGTGCTACTAAGGACTTCAAAAATTATATTTATTTTCTGTGTTATGTATTTTTTGTTTTGTGATATTTTATACATATTTCATATTACATATTACATATTACATATTATTTTCTATACATACAAATTTCTCATTTGAAATAAATTTTTCACAGTCAACATTTATTTTCTCATTTTAAATAAATTATTGTATTTTTCTCTCAAGGTCTAATAATCATCCCTATACTTTTTGTGTTCATTACAGTGTTTAATTTTTACTGTAATTTTGACTTTCATCGCATTTTAGCAGAAGTACAATTTTATTGTAATAACAATTTAAATCAATTGTATAGCAATTTCTGTCTTCGAAGGGGTGAAACCCCTGAAAGTTTGTCCAATTTTTCGTCCTTTCGGTATAGCTTGTTAACCTTAAGGGACACGAGAAACTTTTGATGGGAAAAGTGCTTGATATTAAAGGACCTATAAAGGACCTGCGAAGGAACAACACACAGGTGCATACACTTGCACGTGTGTGTAACGTGTGCGAAGACTATATACACACTGTAACATCGTTCCATATTATTAATATTATAGATTCATCCGACAAGCAAGATTTTGTTAAATATTTTATTTTTGAATTATGAACATTTCATTGAAAGTTCCAATTTTGTTCCATCGATTTTCCCTTGAAAAAATAAAAATATTCATTTATTCTTTATAAAATATATTTTTATAAGTGCGCATCTTTCCCGGGGATAAATATAATAATCCTAAATACATAAATAAATAAAGCATGAAATTTTTATAAATGACATATTTATTTTGAACGATAAATTTGAATGACGAGGAATATCGATGAAATAATAACAAAGGATTAAAATGATAAAAACAGTAGAATATTCGGTCGCGTACTAAAATGTTCGAAAACATGTAAAATGATTCTCCAGGATGAAATTTCGATTAGAAAAATTGACGATGGTAATTGGCGATGCAAAGAAAATATGTACATTGTAGAAGAATAAAATTTGCGAGTGAAGGACCGTCGATCTTTTCAACCTCAATAAAGCATGGTCTTAGTAAATCTTTGTTCCCCGATTGCCGAGTCAATTCTACCAACCTACTTCGAATTTACACAAGCCGAGTTCTGCAAACAGTCAACATTTAAGTGCCTCTCAGCTGTTTTCGCAGCTATGGTGTAAGCTGAATCAATATGTATAAAGGCGGGAAACAAAAAGACGTTGACGACTTCTTATCCGTCAAATCATTATTATCTGAATAATTTCGTCGGACGGCGAATCGGTTAATACTTCTGTAAACAGGCGAAACAATTTCGCGGGTAAAAATAACGGGCTGGTAAACGAGTGATGTTTGTACGAATGGACGAGATTTTTTCTTTGTTTAAGCATACATTTTCTAATGTTTTGGAGAGTCTAGGAATTCTGGGTATTTTTGAGATTTTAGGGATTTTTGGAACTTTGGGGATTTTGGGAATTTTGGAAATTTTTGGGATTTCGAGATTTTGGAAATTTTGAGGATTTGGGGATTTGGAGGATTTTGAGGATTTGGGGAATTTTGGGGATCTTGGAGATTTTAAGGATTTGGGGAATTTTGGAAATTTGTAGGATTTGGAAAATTTAAGGAATTTTGGGGATTTTCTGGGTTGGAGGAATTTTGGGAATTTGAGGAATTTTGGGGAATTTTGAGGACTTTAGGAATTTTGGGGATTTGGAAGATTTTTAGGATTTGGGGAATTTTGGAAATTTTGAGGATTTGGGGATTTTCATTTGAAATAAATTTTTCACAGTCAACATTTATTTTCTCATTTTAAATAAATTATTGTATTTTTCTCTCAAGGTCTAATAATCATCCCTATACTTTTTGTGTTCATTACAGTGTTTAATTTTTACTGTAATTTTGACTTTCATCGCATTTTAGCAGAAGTACAATTTTATTGTAATAACAATTTAAATCAATTGTATAGCAATTTCTGTCTTCGAAGGGGTGAAACCCCTGAAAGTTTGTCCAATTTTTCGTCCTTTCGGTATAGCTTGTTAACCTTAAGGGACACGAGAAACTTTTGATGGGAAAAGTGCTTGATATTAAAGGACCTATAAAGGACCTGCGAAGGAACAACACACAGGTGCATACACTTGCACGTGTGTGTAACGTGTGCGAAGACTATATACACACTGTAACATCGTTCCATATTATTAATATTATAGATTCATCCGACAAGCAAGATTTTGTTAAATATTTTATTTTTGAATTATGAACATTTCATTGAAAGTTCCAATTTTGTTCCATCGATTTTCCCTTGAAAAAATAAAAATATTCATTTATTCTTTATAAAATATATTTTTATAAGTGCGCATCTTTCCCGGGGATAAATATAATAATCCTAAATACATAAATAAATAAAGCATGAAATTTTTATAAATGACATATTTATTTTGAACGATAAATTTGAATGACGAGGAATATCGATGAAATAATAACAAAGGATTAAAATGATAAAAACAGTAGAATATTCGGTCGCGTACTAAAATGTTCGAAAACATGTAAAATGATTCTCCAGGATGAAATTTCGATTAGAAAAATTGACGATGGTAATTGGCGATGCAAAGAAAATATGTACATTGTAGAAGAATAAAATTTGCGAGTGAAGGACCGTCGATCTTTTCAACCTCAATAAAGCATGGTCTTAGTAAATCTTTGTTCCCCGATTGCCGAGTCAATTCTACCAACCTACTTCGAATTTACACAAGCCGAGTTCTGCAAACAGTCAACATTTAAGTGCCTCTCAGCTGTTTTCGCAGCTATGGTGTAAGCTGAATCAATATGTATAAAGGCGGGAAACAAAAAGACGTTGACGACTTCTTATCCGTCAAATCATTATTATCTGAATAATTTCGTCGGACGGCGAATCGGTTAATACTTCTGTAAACAGGCGAAACAATTTCGCGGGTAAAAATAACGGGCTGGTAAACGAGTGATGTTTGTACGAATGGACGAGATTTTTTCTTTGTTTAAGCATACATTTTCTAATGTTTTGGAGAGTCTAGGAATTCTGGGTATTTTTGAGATTTTAGGGATTTTTGGAACTTTGGGGATTTTGGGAATTTTGGAAATTTTTGGGATTTCGAGATTTTGGAAATTTTGAGGATTTGGGGATTTTGGTAATTTTGAGGATTTGGGGAATTTTGGGGATCTTGGAGATTTTAAGGATTTGGGGAATTTTGGAAATTTGTAGGATTTGGAGAATTTAAGGAATTTTAAGGATTTTGTGGGTCGGAGGGATTTTGGGAATCTGAAGAATTTTGGGGAATTTTTAGGAATTTAGAAATTTTGGGGATTTGGAGGATTTTGAGGATTTGGGGAATTTTGGAGAGCTTGGGAATTTTGATGATTTATGGAATTTTGGGATCTTGGGGATTTTGAGAACTTTGGGGATTTTAAGGATTTGGGGAATTTTGGAAATTTGAGGGATTTGGAGAATTTAAGGAATTTTGGGGATTTTCTGGGTTGGGGGAATTTTGGGAATTTGAGGAATTTTTAGGACTAAGAATTTTGGGGATTTGGAGAATTTTGAGGATTTAGGGAATTTTTTAAATTTTATGGGTTTATTCTGATGTTATTGTAGTATTTTTATAAATTTGCAATTTGATATCTTGTTAATCTGGTAACTTATAGATTCACGGATTTGATTTTAAAATTTGGAGGATTTTGAGGATTTAGGGAATTTTTTAAATTTTGTGGGTTTATTCTGATGTTATTGTAGTATTTTTATAAGTTTGCAATTTGATATCTTGTTAATCTGGTAACTTATGGATTCACGGATTTGATTTTTAAATTTACACCATTACCAATCTAAAACGCTAAAAAAGATATCTCTCCCCTTCTGCCAGCACATATCTACCCGTTTCAAACGAATAATTTGCGGTATTCGAAAGGATATTTTATTGGCTACCGTGGAATATTAAGTAGACGATAGTAGCAATATCTGTAGATACTCCAATAAAACGAATCACGTCTCAGCTTTAGCGCTCTTCCATGGCTTTATATTGTCTCGTTCAAATACGAATTAGAAGATCGGAATACGTGATAACTCGTAGTTCCGCGTTCACGAACGATCGTTTCCACATTTCCACGTATTTTGCTCAACCCGTTTCCGCTATCTGATCACGTAGCAAAAGGAATTCCTTCTACTTCGAGGATCTTGCTCTTAAATAAATGAATTATCCGTTCCTCGCTATATTTGTACGTGAATCAACGCCATATTTTAATATGGCTGCTTAATTTCTCATATTTTCATATTTGTAAGAGGAATATGGAACTTTTATCGATATCTTATCATATATCATTTTTATATGCATTCTATTTATTTTATAACAACGTTGTATTCATTTGTTGTAATAAATAATTGCAGTTATGTGTGATATTATAGTATGTCATATATTGCATCATATGTCTTATTATATTATCATATGTTATATCATATGTAATGTTATATTATATCATATATTGCACCATAGCTGGCAATTTATAATTTACAAATATAAAAATATTTTTAAATTGTCGAATTTCCAACCGTTCGAATCGATATACTAAACAATTTAAAAATAAATAAATCTCGCCAACCTGATATAGCATTAATGAAACCAATTGTCAAAACGAAAAGCATTTCGATCGACTAAAAAGAGATCGAACTATTAACTAATGTTCCATGCGAATTGCAGTGAAACCGAGAGTGACCGTAGAATTGCTGCAACAATTTCGGCAATATAACGCGACAGAAATGGAGATTGCATTTTTTTTGAAATCTCAATCGTTACGTTTCTCTAAATACCGAGATATACTCGAAATATTGAAACACGATTTCGTCCAATGGGAACGCACCCAGTATTGTACTCGCGTCACGAATCTGATAACGTTACATTCGACGCGTTATTTATGGAAAATTTTTGCCGTTTTTCATCACCCAGATTTTGCATCGTTGAAACATAATCCGTTTAAATTTGCTAAAAAATACTGGTATCGCAAGTGTCCATCACCTGTGCATCGTTTGCGTGTGCATTATACACGGTATAATTATTCCGTAAAAATATAACCATTTTATCTTTATTCTAACGATATTTTTTGCTTTTCTAAATTAACAGATTTGCTTATTAATGTGTTCATTTACATGCACGTTACATACAGTAAAACAGGAGTTTAATTTATTTCTGACGTTTGTTTTATAAAATCAGATTTGCTATTAATATGTTCATTTATGAGTTATATTACACACAGTAATTTCGGATACTGAATACAGGGCGTGGAGATTCGACGCGTGGAAATACGGCACATGGTAGTTCAACGCATGGTAGTTCGGCGCATGATAGTTTGAGTCGTAATTCAACGCGTAGTAACTCGACGCGTGGTGGTTCAGCGCGTGATAATTCGACGCGTGGTAACTCGACGCGTGGTAATTCGACGCGTGGTAATTCAACGCGTGGTAATTCGACGCGTGGTAATTCGACGCGTGGCAATTCTACGCATGGCAATTCTACGCGTGGTAATTCGACGCGTCGTAATTCGACGCGTGGTGGTTCAACGCGTGGTAATTCGACGCGTGGTAACTCGACGCGTGGTAATTCAACGCGTCCTAAATTCGACGCGTTCTAAATTTCATTCAGAATTTATTCTTGATAATTACTTATAAACTTAAAATTTCTTCAGAATTATCTATAGATAATCTGTAATCAGTGAACAACTCGCGGCCATAAGGAGGCTAATTCACATCCATATGCCCGGACATTTCTGCGCGACTGATTCTCCGATGGTCTCCCAGGATTTATACCGTGTTCGGAACAGCTCGTTGCTTTTTTGCCGACGGGCTAAGCCGCTTCTTCTTGTCGCGAGGCCGGGAAAAAAAGAATTTATCACGCTGGATCCGCACTGAAATAGGGGTAGACAGCCTAGCTAGGAATAGTTTTCTAGCGACGATATACACCAACTAACCTAAGTGGCAGACGAACGTGCGTGGAATCCGCAACAACGTAAATGTGATCTAGCCGCGTGAAATATAAGCGCCATTTGTAAAACACCGACGGTGCTTTCTTTACAACGCTGGATGCTATGCTGAACTCCGGGCGGATTTCTCGCTTTTTCTCATATTAACGAGATACACCGTGAAACTACGTATCAACGTGTACAATTCGAGAATTTTACAATTTTTTGTAATTTTTGAGAAATTTTTATTGTGGACATCGTTCGGTTACGGACACATTTAGTTTATAGTTATTTTCCGGAATTTTTTTCTTGGAGACATGGTTGAGTTTCTGAGATATTTAAAATTCTTATAATCTAGTCATAATTATTTTCTGCAATTTTTTAGAAGTTTTACTTGGAGACATCGTTCAGTTACAACTTCTGAGATATTTAAAATATTTATAATGTGGTAATATTTATATTTAGGTTATAATTATTTTCCACAATTTTTAAGAATTTCTTTATGTACACATCGTTCAGTTTCTGAGATATTTCATATCATTTTCTGCCACTACACCTAACCTTTCACGTTAAAACGCTATGTATGTCGCCGTGTATACTGAGAAACTTTGACATTGTTCGTGGACAACAAAAGTGTATCACGCACTTTGTGAAACAGGATAATTAATTATCAACGATAGGTAAAGGCAGCGAGATCGTAGGCCACGTTGAATTTTGCAGGCGAAACCTCGTGGCCGCGTAACACGTGTCATTATATTGTAAATTACATCCCATTAGGATGTGACATTAACCGCAGATAGTAGCCGATGTTAATTATACGATTTCCGGGTTAATTTTATCCCGTATATTCGGTATTATAACTTCGTTACGGACGGGGGACACGTACGCGACCATACGGCACGTTGCTAACTTACAATTTCCGAAATAATTAGGATTTTACGTTTGCCGAGCCGGATAATAACCTCTGCTTCCATTATCGCTGATCGAAACGAACGACGGGGTAAATACACCCCCGACAAAAACGAGCATATTTTAGATCAAAACTATTATCGACCAATTAATTAAATCGTCAATGCTGTTTCACTTCACTTGCTCGATCATCGGTAATTACTTATTAATGTAGGAAGTATTCATAAATTAATATTGATAGTATTCTTAAATTAAATATAGAAATTTTCACGATGTATGTAAGATTAGTGTTTAAGTTAGTAATTGTTTGGGAGATTGACAATATTTAATACTATCAATGTAGGTTAGGTTAAGTTAATTTTAGGTTGACAATATTTGATACTATCAATGTAGGTTAGATTGACAATATTTAATACTGTTAATGTATGTTAAATTGACAATATTTAATACTATCAATATAGGTTAGGTTAGGTTAATGTTAGGTTGACAATATTTAATTCTATCAATGTAGATTAGATTAATAATATTTAATACTATTAATGTATGTTAAATTGGCAATATTTAATAATGTTAATACATGGTACATTAACCATATTTAACACTGTTTGCATATGTTAAATTCACAGTACGTAATACTATTAATATAGGTAAGGTCAGGTCAATGTGAAATATAGGTCATGTTGCCTAATAGGTTATATAACATGAAAGTCGTATTTTATTTTAAACTGCACTTATTATTATCAAAATTTAAAGAGCAACTTTTAGCACAATACAAAATCTCATTTTCCATCTTCAAATGGAATATTGTCAATACATTGATATATCGACAATGTCGATGCAGACAATGTCGACGTAGAATATTGACAGCATGGACAATATTTAATACCATCTACGCACATTTAAATTTAAACGATTTCAAAATTAATATAAAAATAAAAATTCATACATTATTCAAATAACAAAATTTCGAGGAATATTCAACATAACTTTAATAAAATCGATTAAAAAATCTACTTTTCAGCTGTAGAATATTGACAACATACCGACACACATTAAATCAACAGAATTAAACGTTTTCGACTTTAAGAAGCTGCTCTTCGTCCGAACAAAACGTTTCCGAAGCTTTATCAAGCCCTCGGAAAAACATTTCCAACGATTGAATTCGTCGTAAGAAATCGCCGTTTCCACGATGAATGATTCGATCAGCGGAAAAGGAACGTATCGAATGACTCATCGACTATTCTGTTCGATAGGAGAAC
The DNA here is from genome assembly GCF_000220905.1 of Megachile rotundata. NCBI lineage: Eukaryota > Metazoa > Arthropoda > Insecta > Hymenoptera > Megachilidae > Megachile > Megachile rotundata. The sequence goes on from NW_003797267.1 coordinate 544,380, forward strand.
GACATCGGCGTGCAATTAATCGTTGAATCGGTGCCATCAATTCTCGATGGGGGTCTTCGATCGCTGTACTCGTTAATGAGCACGATACCATCGCTACTTTTATCGGTCCTATAATAATAATCGAATTATCGCGTTCACGTGTCGTTGATAAACGGAATGTGCCGGTGGTATTTGCAAACGCGATTTAGTGAATAATAGGGGAAACACAATGTGTCTGCCGGACACGCTACACTTGCGCGAACAAGTTTATGTATGAATTATAGCGAACGGGGACCGAGGTACGGGATTACCTCGCATTGGTTCGATTCGACGAAAAATTGATTGGAAAATGTGGAGCTCTTGAAAACTTCAGTGGATTCTTCGAATTCGATTTTTTATTTTAATTTCTTAACCTATGGTAGTTCAACGCGTAGTAATTCTATGCGTGGTAATTCTACGCGTGGTAACTCGACGCGTGGTAGTTCAACCCGTGGTAATACTCAACGCTTGGTAATTCTACGCGTGGTAATTCGACGTAATTCTACGCGTGGTAATACTCAACGCTTGGTAATTCTACGCGTCGTAATTCTACGCGTGATAATTCTACGCGTGGTAATACTCAACGCTTGGTAATTCTACGCGTCGTAATTCTACGCGTGATAATTCTACGCGTGGTAATACTCAACGCTTGGTAATTCTACGCGTCGTAATTCTACGCGTGATAATTCGACGCGTAGTAATACTCAACGCTTGGTAATTCTACGCGTGGTAGTTCGACGCATGGTAACTCGACGCGTAGTAATACTCAACGCTTGGTAATTCTACGCGTGATAACTCTACGCGTGGTAATGCTCAACGCTTGGTAATTCTACGCGTGGTAATTCGACGCGTGGTAACTCGACGCGTGGTAACTCGTCGCGTGGTAATTCAACGCTTGGTAATCCGACGCGTGGTAATTCGACGCGTGGTAATTTAACGCTTGGTATTTCGACGCGTTCTAAATTTGACACATGGTAATTCAACGCGAAGTAACTCGACGCATGGTAATTCAACGCTTGGTAATTCTACGCGTGGTCATTTCAAATCGATCACTTTTGGACTAATCCTACTCTAATCAAAATATGTTGTAGTCCATGTGAAATTAGGAGGGTTTTAAGTCATCATTTTGCCGGTTTCAAATTTGTTAAAAAATAACAAGCCTTCAAAGTTTGCAATTTTTCATTTTTGCGAAAATAGGCTTCACTTACGAATTTTTTTCTTAGGAACAACTCAACCGATCATTTTTGCGAAAATAGGCTTCACTTACGAATTTTTTTCTTAGGAACAACTCAACCGATTTAGCTAAATCCTTTTTTGTTTTATTCGCAAAGGATTGGGCTATTTTAAAATATTTTTTTTAATCCCGTCAATTTGTTATGAAATGTCGAAAAATTTTAACAAATTCTTCTTTTGCGTTTTTTTAGTGAGGACGTAAAAGGTTTAAATTAAAAAAGATATAGGCATATTCTTTGAAACTCCCCTTTTAAAATGAGCCAACCATTTTTGAAGTCAACCATTAAGAATTTACAATTCGCAGTAATTGTACAAAATGTGTTTAAAAAAATCCATCAGTTTCAATAAAAGTGCTCCCGCGAATTACCTCCGTATCGTGCATAGCAAACTTAATTTCCCTTCTAATATCAGTAAAGCTTTTCTTTTCAATTTGCAATAATCATAAAGGAAATGTTGTTTCGTCGGGGTAGATTTCCCCTCGGTTCGCAACCACGGTACACCATCAAATTCTCTTCGAGTTTCCCCCAGTGCCGGCCATAAAATCGTGTCTTATCATAGCAACGAAAAAGATTTCGACGCTTTCAATTCAACGAAATTCTTCAATCGGGTTCCGCCACTTTTAAACGCCTCTCTTTCTCTTTGTCGGTAGGATTTTTTGTCCTTAACCTTGCTGGTGACGATCGTAGCGAAACGAAAATCGATCGTTTTATAAATTACAATAGGGGAATGGGAAAGCTATGGTGGATTGCCTTGGTATTGTATTCTAAATCAGGCAATGAAAGCGTTGAAAGCTTGTGAAATGTACAGTTGGGACCAAATCTCTCATTTCTAGGGAAAAATGGCAATATATAGAGAGAGTTCTGTAGTTCTGATTTTTTGGATTTGATGATTTCTGTACTGGTTATGAATTTTGGGTGATTGAATGATTGAATGATTGAATGATTGAATGATTGAATGATTGAATGATTGAATGATTGAATGATTGAATGATTGAATGATTGAATGATTGAATGATTGAATGATTGAATGATTGAATGATTGAATGATTGAATGATTGAATGATTGAATGATTGAATGATTGAATGATTGAATGATTGAATGATTGAATGATTGAATGATTGAATGATTGAATGATTGAATGATTGAATGATTGAATGATTGAATGATTGAATGATTGAATGATTGAATGATTGAATGATTGAATGATTGAATGATTGAATGATTGAATGATTGAATGATTGAATGATTGAATGATTGAATGATTGAATGATTGAATGATTGAATGATTGAATGATTGAATGATTGAATGATTGAATGATTGAATGATTGAATGATTGAATGATTG
>NW_003797267.1:547082-594323 GCF_000220905.1 Megachile rotundata
AAAATTGAAAAATTGAAAAATTGAAAAATTGAAAAATTGAAAAATTGAAAAATTGAAAAATTGAAAAATTGAAAAATTGAAAAATTGAAAAATTGAAAAATTGAAAAATTGAAAAATTGAAAAATTGAAAAATTGAAAAATTGAAAAATTGAAAAATTGAAAAATTGAAAAATTGAAAAATTGAAAAATTGAAAAATTGAAAAATTGAAAAATTGAAAAATTGAAAAATTGAAAAATTGAAAAATTGAAAAATTGAAAAATTGAAAAATTGAAAAATTGAAAAATTGAAAAATTGAAAAATTGAAAAATTGAAAAATTGAAAAATTGAAAAATTGAAAAATTGAAAAATTGAAAAATTGAAAAATTGAAAAATTGAAAAATTGAAAAATTGAAAAATTGAAAAATTGAAAAATTGAAAAATTGAAAAATTGAAAAATTGAAAAATTGAAAAATTGAAAAATTGAAAAATTGAAAAATAAAAAATCTCCCAATTTCAAAGTCTACAGATTCCAAATCCATCCTAACCTCACCAAAAAATTCAACCCTTCAAAACTACATCCACAAAACGTGAAAATTCAATGACACCGCCAAGGAAAAACACATGTAAATTTCCATAAATGTCGTAATCGAAAGAAATCGCAGGTTACATCGAATTGTACCATTTCAAAATGGTAAGCGGACGTCAGTCGGCGGATTCGCATAAATCCGGGGTTGAAAAGATCCAGTGGCACGACTGAAAATAATATCCCCTATGTCGCTTCTTTATCGAAAGAAAAGAAGGCAGTCGTTCAGCTTTCCCTCGTCTATTTGTCTGGGTAACGTGCGACTCGATCTGCCATCGTTCTTTCACGTCCGAGCGAGATTATCACGTATACTTTATCGCCGCCGCTGGACATAGACAAACCGTGCGAATAAATAGCCGTATACATCTACATAAGGCAATTTTATACCGATGTTCTCGCCTGTTCTTGGTTTTCCAGTTTCTTACTATTTATACATCCTTCCTGCTGTTCGTGGGAATTAATATGTATTTTTCAGGATTTTTCTTCGGGATACCAAGATGCTGCTTTTTCATCGTCGCTGATAAATCGGGGAGTTTCGGTGAAATGATTCGGTTACTGTTATAGTTCATTATTTTTGTATATGTGATTCTTTGTGGAGTTTGGTGGATTTGTGGTGCGAGGCTTCTGTTTCGGGACTTTTGGTATTTTACTTTTGTTATGGTCTTTATATTGCATTTGTTTTTGGTGGTCACTGGTTTATTGTGGTGCTATTTTGGTATTTTAGTATTTTGGTATTTTAGTATTTTAGTATTTTAGTATTTTAGTATTTTAGTATTTTAGTATTTTAGTATTTTAGTATTTTAGTATTTTAGTATTTTAGTATTTTAGTATTTTAGTATTTTAGTATTTTAGTATTTTAGTATTTTAGTATTTTAGTATTTTAGTATTTTAGTATTTTAGTATTTTAGTATTTTAGTATTTTAGTATTTTAGTATTTTAGTATTTTAGTATTTTAGTATTTTAGTATTTTAGTATTTTAGTATTTTAGTATTTTAGTATTTTAGTATTTTAGTATTTTAGTATTTTAGTATTTTAGTATTTTAGTATTTTAGTATTTTAGTATTTTAGTATTTTAGTATTTTAGTATTTTAGTATTTTAGTATTTTAGTATTTTAGTATTTTAGTATTTTAGTATTTTAGTATTTTAGTATTTTAGTATTTTAGTATTTTAGTATTTTAGTATTTTAGTATTTTAGTATTTTACTATTTTACTATTTTACTATTTTAGTATTTTAGTATTTTAGCATTCTAGTATTTCACTATTTTAATATTTTACTATTTTACTATTTTACTATTTTACTATCTTACTATTTTACTATTTTACTATTTTACTATTTTACTATTTTACTATTTTACTATTTTACTATTTTACTATCTTACTATTTTACTATTTTACTATCTTACTATTTTAGTATTTTACCATTTTACAATTTTATTGTTGTACTACTTTACCATTTTACTATTTTATTGTTTCACTAATTTATTTTCGTACTATTTTACTATTTTACTATCAATCTAATGAAATGATATTTTACTCAGCTAAAGTGTACATATTTTTAAATAAACTAATAAATGTTATTTCTTAACATAACCTTCAAACTTAATTTTAATACAGCCTCAATTTACAATATATCTTTTCTGATTAAATTATATTAGGGTTTCAATATGTTCATACGAAACCTAACAATCAAAGAAGAAATCGATCATTAATAACGAGAAGGTAATTAATTTGCTCCTGATTGATGAAAGGTAATATCGAAAATTCTGTGAGGAGATAAAATGTCGAAGTGAAGTTTGATCAAGAATCGCCGCGGAAAGTTATCGAAAATCTTGAAAGTAACACACAATTCATCAATTTAAAGTTTCTCACAATGAAGTGTTCGGGATATTTCAGATAGGTCTTCAATCCGTAACTTTAAAAATTAAAAAGTTATTTTCATTCGGTTTTCATATCAAAGCTGATGAACGAACACGGTAACTTCTCGTTATATTGCCGTGGTGAAGAAAATAATATTCCCACATCTTTTTTATACAACTTTTATAAAGTACCAATTTTATTTTGGAAGTCCACTTCAAAACTATTAATTTCAGTAACAAGTAATTTGAAATTTGAGTTCATTTCTATAAAACGATCGTATCTTAGTGATGGACTACCACGTTAAGTTCTCGTTATATTGCCGTGATGAGGAAAATAATATTTCCACATTTCTTGATACAATTTTTACAAAATACGTATTTTATTTTCTAATTCTACGCGTGGTAATACTCAACGCTTGGTAATTCGACGGGTGATAGTTCAACGCGTGGTAATTCGACCCGTAGTAATTCTACGCGTGGTAATTCGACACGTGGTAATACTCAACGCTTGGTAATTCTACGCGTGGTAATACTCAACGCTTGGTAATTCTACGCGTGGTAATTCTACGCGTGGTAATTCGACGCGTGGTAACTTGACGCGTGGTAATTCGACGCGTGGTAACTTGACGCGTGGTAATTCGAAATCCACTTCACAAGTATTAATTTCGGTAACAAGTAATTTGAAATTTGATTTTACTTCCACAAAACGATCGTATTTCAGCGATGGGCGAACCGTAAGTCCTCGTTATATTGCCTCGACGAGGAAAATAATATTTCCACATCTTTTTCATACAACTTTTATAAAATACCTATTTTATTTTTGAAGTCCACTTCAAAACTATCAATTTCAGTAACAAGTAATTTGAAATTTGAGTTCACTTCCACAAAACGATCGTATCTCAGCAAACGCCGAACTGTACCGAGATGCAACTATTGATATTGAAAATGGATTGGGTTTATCGTCCGACCAGAAACAGAAGGCACCGTTTCCTAAGCAAAGATTCATTGTGTTAAGTCGAGCATAGTGTCTGTAAGTATAGCATACTCCGCCCGGTTAGGATAGTTTAGCGCAGCTCCATAACGGTGTTGACTATATCAAACGGATTGCGAGTGAATCGAACGGGTAAATAGGTTTGTCGAAGCTCAACGATACTGTTAACCTATTGTTAGCCAATCAGCCTATGTCCGAAGTCCAAACACAGTCTTTGATCGATTTATTTGATCGACAATTTCGTTTCTTACTGCGAACTCAAAGTTCCCAGGTTTCCGAAGTGCTCTAGAATTGTTACGTAAATCTAACCACTGTATTTGCTATAACGTACACTTCATTTAGTTTACGAGACGTCTGAGTATTTGTATTATACGTCTGAATGAGTGTTTGAATTGTGGAGTAAGTGGAACAAGAATGAGATGTGAGGATTTTGGAGTTGCTCTTGTGTGTTCTTGTCTCGAGTTGTTGAACGATTAGAGTTAGAAATTATCACAAGTGTCAACCCACATATGGTATTTAAGCGCGTGGCAAATTTGCGTGTGGTATTTCAATGCGTGATGGTTCCAGATGTGGTATTTCAATGTGTAGTAGGTCCTCATGTGGTATTTCAGCGTGTGGTAGATCCACATATGGTATTTCGACGCGTAGGAGATCCACACTTGGTGTTTCAACGCGTGGTAGATCCACATATGGAATTTCTACGCGTGGTATATCCACACGTGGTGTTTCAACGCGTGGTAAATCCACACGTGGTATTTCAACGCGTGGTATATCCACATATGGAATTTCCACGCATGGTGTTTCAACGCGTGGTATATCAACGCGTGGTAAATCCACACGTGGTGTTTCAACGCGTGGTAAATCCACACGTGGTGTTTCAACGCGTGGTATATCCACATATGTAATTTCCACGCGTGGTAGATCCACACGTGGTGTTTCAACGCGTGGTAAATCCACACATGGTGTTTGAACGCGTGGTACATCACACGTGGTGTTTGAACGCGTGGTATATCCACACTTGGTGTTTCAACACGTGGTATATCCACATATGGCATTTCCAAGCGTGGTAGATCCACATATGGTTTTTCTACGCATGATAAATCCACACGTGGTATTCCAACGCACAGTAAATCGATAATATGTGGTACTACAACGCATAGTGCATCCACACATGGTACTTGAATACATAGCACATCCAGACGTGGTACTTCATCCTATATTATCAATTTCAGGACAATCGTCAATGACGACCAGGAGTCTCACTCAGTACATACGACAGAATTTTATAATGATATGATAATATAGTAAGATAGTGAACAAGAAACGTTTTCATTGGATTCACGAATAAACAGAGGCTGATATTACCGAGAGGCATTGTTATTTGAAAATTCATACGGTCAGAAGTCGTGGCGATTAACGATTTCGCAACGTTGGACTACAGTTCGATAAATTGCACCGTGAACCGAGCGAATGTTTATGGCTGGATCCACTTATAACAGTAATTCCGTATACGCGTTCGATTCATGCGATCCACTGATGTTCAATAGCCCCGCACACGCTCTATCTACTCACGCAGATAGTCACGCGATCGAAAATGTATCATTTAACAGCTTTCGAACAATGCTAATATCTGAACGCCATTAATGCTCATTTCGTTCCGAAAGTAGTATCACGGATTGGGAGCGAAGGAAGATATCGATGGGGTACGATCGATAACTTGACGGGTGGTAATATTTCTGTACTGGCGATGAAAGTTAGATGTCAAGTTGACAAATTTAGATTTCCGTATTTTTCAAATTTTTAAATTTGTCGTTTTATAATTTTTCTATTTTCCAATTTTCCAATTTTCGTGAATACTTGACTACCTGAATGAGTAATTGAAGAATTGAAGAATTGACAAGTGGGAGAATTGAAAAATTGAATAAACGAAAAATTGAAAAATTCGGAACTCGAAAAATGGCAAACTTGAAAAATTGGGAACTTGAGAAATGGAAAACTTGAAAAATTGGAAACTCCAGAAATGGAAAATTTGAAAAATTGGGAACTTGAGAGATGGCAGACTTGAAGAATTGCAGAATCGACGAATTGAATAATTGAAAAATTGAAAAATTGAAAACTCGAATACTGAAGTACTCGAGCATTAAAAAGCTTGAAATCACGAAACCAAAAATATATCCTTATTGAGAACATATCCTCATTCGCTGACGATCGTATTTCCTTATCTAAATCGAGTTAAATCGCGAACCGTTTTCGATTCTCGATTGACGGCGACCGAAAGGTGTGCCGCGCGATTTTGCTGGAAAATCTTGAAAAATCTCACTAGATATCCGTAGACAAAGGATAACGGGAGTGGCTTCGAACAATCGAGACTCCCCGAACCGTTTTCGCCTCGGGTGCAACTGTGACCCGACTTCTTCAACGTCACCGGCTACACATACCTGCCCGCGATAGTGTTCACGTATACACACTATCGTTCCTTAAGTATCTGGACACTTGGTAAGCTTGAAGTAACAGTACATAAATGACACTAAACGGTGTGAATTATTGAATGGAACCCGGTTTTCCTGCCTTTCTACGGAATTGGGAAGGTGTAAGTAGGTTTGTGGATTGATAGGTAAATGGGTAAATACCGCGTGCACGTATGAATACTCGGTATTCTATGAGTGCTTTGATTGTTCAATCATTCAAACAGTCAAAACTTCTCTCAGGTTCGCAATTTTTCAAGTTTTCCGTTTCGCGAGTTCCCAATTTTTCAAGTTTTCCATTTCTCGAGTTATCAATTTCTCAAGTTTTCCATTTCTCGAGTTCCCAATGTTTCAAGTTTTCCATTACTCGAGTTCCCAATTTTTCAAGTTTTCCATTTCTCGATTTCCCGATTTTTCAAGTTTTCCGTTTCTCGAGTTCCCAATTTTTCAAGTTTTCCATTACTCGAGTTCCCAATTTTTCAAGTTTTCCGTTTCTCGAGTTCCCAATTTTTCAAGTTTTCCATCTCTCGAGTTCCCAAATTCTTAAGCTTTCCATTTCTCGAGTTTCCAATTTTTCAAGTTTTCCATCTCTCGAGTTCCCAATTTCTCAAGCTTTCCATTTCTCGAGTTCCCAATTTTTCAATTCTTCCACTTACCAATTCCTCAATTCTTCAATTCTCCAATTCTTCAATTCTTCAATTCTTCAATTCTTCAATTCTTCAATTCTTCAATTCTTCAATTCTTCAATTCTTCAATTCTTCAATTCTTCAATTCTTCAATTCTTCAATTCTTCAATTCTTCAATTCTTCAATTCTTCAATTCTTCAATTCTTCAATTCTTCAATTCTTCAATTCTTCAATTCTTCAATTCTTCAATTCTTCAATTCTTCAATTCTTCAATTCTTCAATTCTTCAATTGTCAATTCTTCAATTCTTCAATTCTTCAATTCTTCAATTCTTCAATTCTTCAATTCTTCAATTCTTCAATTCTTCAATTCTTCAATTCTTCAATTCTTCAATTCTTCAATTCCTCAATTCTTCAATTCTTCAATTATTCAATTCTTCAATTATTCAATTATTCAATTCGTCAGTTCTTCAATTCTTCAAGTATTCAAGTGAACTCATTACCATTTTTTCACATTTCCAAATTTTGTTCTAAATATTTATATTGTACAATTTCCAAATTCTTTTCATTTTCTAATTTCTACACTTCTCACTCATGAAACTTCCACATATATATATCATTACTGTTGAAAATGTTAAAATCATCATTAAAATATCATTTCTCTCAAAAACCATGGAAGTATTAAGAAACCACATTCTTTCCGTGTATCATTTCGAATAAATAAAAACACAAAACCCACAAATGGTGAACAGTTACGTCCACGAAATAAGAAGGAACGAGAATAAAAAAGAATACAATCGCATAATCGGAACAACGTAATGATCGCGTTGTCGGGTGAATAGAAACGCGAAACCAGTGGAAAAATCGATCCCTTTTCTTTTTAGACTGCATTTGCTTTCCGCCAAACGGAGGCTCATTAGCTCTTTGCCAAACAACGCGTTCGCTTTCGTTTTTCCCTCTCGTTTTTCACTTCTTCGTTGCCTTCTTCCTGTACGCGTTGCTGCCTCGGCGTCGAGTATGTTTTATTTCATGGAAAGAGATCAGCATTGTTACGGAAGTGCTTCACCTTTCGTTCTTTCACTCCCTTCGCTGCCTTTCAGACAGATTTCTCTTCGCGTTATTCCTATTCTTTCCCTTTTTTTCTCGTCCACTTCTTCTTCGTCTTCTTCTTGCGTTATCTTCTTTTTACCCGGTTTCATTTGTATCCGAATGTTCACGGTCTCCGTCGGATTTCAAGTTTCTTGAGACTGAATAATAGCGGAGAGACTTCCTTCGAAATCCTTGGAAACAGACAGGGAGGGCAGATCCGAATCGTCCTGTTTACTCGCTCGTTGACTACACTCGGACTTTAAACGGGAAAGTTGCGCAAATATTGAAATATTAAGTCGTCGACTTTATCGTTACAGAAAAATGTAAAGATATGAGAATTTCCGAAAAAATAAAATATTCAAATTGTGTAAACTTATCGATGTGTGATAACGCGTGGTAATTTCATAGGTGATATTTCAACATATGTAATTTCACGTATCGTAATTCGTGTGATAAATCTATGCGATAAGCCAACGTATGGTAATTGAACGCATTGTAATTCCATATGTGATAACTCAACGCGTGGTAACTTCATGAGTGATAATTCAATGCATGGTAATTCCAGGTGTCGCAATTCAACGTGTGATAAACGCACACGTGATAAGTCTACGTATGGTAATTCAACGCGCGGTAATTCAATGCGCTGGTAATTCAATGTATGGCAAATCTGTGCGTGGTAATTTCACGTGTGATAATTCGATGTGTGGTAGATACACATGTGGTGTTTCAACGCGTAGTAAATTTACGTGTGGTATTTCAGTGCGTGGTGGTTCCACATGTGGTGTTCCAATGTGTAGTAGGTCCACATATGGTTTTTTAATGCGTGGTAGATCCATATATGGTTTTCAACGCGTGGTAGATCCACATATGGAATTTCAACGCGTGGTAGATCCACATATGGAATTTCAACGCGTGGTAGATCCACGTGTGATGTTTCAACGCGAGGTAGATCCACACGTGGTGTTTCAACGCGTGGTAGATCCACATATGGTATTTCTACGCGTGGTAGATCCATATACGGAATTTCTACGCGTGGTAAATCCACACGTGGTGTTTCAACGCGTGGTAGATCCACATATGGAATTTCTACACGTGGTAGATCCACATGTGATGTTTCAACGCGTGGTAGATCCACACGTGGTGTTTCAACGCGTGGTAGATCCGCATATGGAATTTCTACGCGTGGTAGATCCACATATGGAATTACTACGCGTGGTAGATCCACATGTGATGTTTCAACGCGTGGTAGATCCACATATGGAATTACTACGCGTGGTAGATCCACATATGGAATTTCTACGCGTAGTAGATCTAAATATGGAATTACTACGCGTGGTAGATCCACATATGGAATTTCTACGCGTGGTAGATCCACACGTGGTGTTTCAACGCGTAGTAGATCCACATATGGAATTTCTATGCATGGTAGATCCACACGTGGTGTTTCAACGCGTGGTAGATCCACATATGGAATTTCTACGCGTGGTAGATCCACATATGGAATTTCTACGCGTGGTAAATCCACACATGGTATTTCAATACTTGGTAGACCCATATATGGTATTCCAGCGTGTGACAGATCCATATGTGTTATTTGAACGCGTAGCAGATCCACATATGGTATTTCTACGCGTGGTAGATCCACACGTGGTGTTTCAACGCATAGTAGTTCCATCCGTGGTATTTCAATGCTTGGTAGATCCACATATGATGTTTCAACGCATAGTAAATCTATACATATATGGTATTGCAACATATAGTACATGCACACATGGTACATCAATGCATAGAACATCCACACATGGTACTTCAACGTATAGAAGATCTATATATGGTATTTTAACACGCACTACATCCACATATGTTATTTCAACACATAATACATCGACATGCGTTGTTTCAACGTACATAACATTCACATGTGCTATTTCAACGCGTGTTAATTCACTGTTGGATAAATCCACGCTTGCTAATTCATCTTATAATACATCCACGCCTGCTAGTTCACCTTATAACACATCCACGCGTGCTAATTCACCGCATGATAAATCCACGTGTACTAATTCACCGCATAACAAATCCACGCACAATAATTCACTAAATGTCCATAAAACCTACACGAAATGTCACCTACAAATAAACGTACATAAAATTATATTATACCTGTAGAATGTACATTCAACCCCAATTAAAAAGCACATAATTCCCGATCCTGACGATGAATGTTAAAACGCACATAATTGGGTGCATTTCGTGACGAATTCGCGCATTCTTCCCCAAAGAAGGGGAAACTTGCTAAAGTCCTCACCTCGGACCGAAAGAAGCGGAAGTTTCACCTGCGGACACCATTTTGCGGTTTCCAGTTCGTTCTGTCTTCGTTCCTCGAGCCGATAAAGTGGTCGAGTCCTTCATTAAAGTTTCCAAAGGCCGCTTTTGTAGTTTTCAACCATCAGAACGGCGAAACTCTTCTCTTCTTTCCGCGTTTCTTCCCGTGATCTTCCTTCGCGATCTTAGATACGGTGAAATGAAGCAACTGGGTTTCACGATGAATTTAGGTGTCCGGCGTTTAGTACGCTATTTAATTTCTGACAATTTATTTACTACCCTTACGTTATTTTTCTTCTCTTTTATTTCAACATTTATTTTTAATTATTTGATTTTTTGCTTACATATTTCTCACTGTTCCATTTTACTCTTCCCACTTCCATTGTTATTATTTTTTTATTGTTATTGATAAATCTTGTTTATTATTAACAAACTCTTCAAATAATGTGTAACTTGCAATACAGACATTTTATTATTGATATCAAAAGCAACTTTGATTAAACGTTAATTGTTTCTTTTAAAATTCATAACAAGAAAATTTCTTTCATAATTTGTTATAAACCTTCAAAGAGGACTTCATAAAACAGTGGAAAATGTAAAAATATATTTTCTGTTTCGTTAATTCGTTAATCCGCCCCGAGTTAAGTTAAATCGTCGGAAATAGCTCGCGGTCATATAAACGGAGCGACTCGCGGTCATATATCCAGACATCGGTGTAATTTCATCGCAACGATCTATGCTCGCGTTGAATTTCTGAGTTGTTTATTTAGGTCTAACGGGAGTAGACGCGGTTTCGCGAACGATATTTATTAAAGGACGTCGCTTCCTCGCCGCGCGATCCATTAAAATGTTACGCGTACGTTCCTGTTAACGAGAGAACGAAACTTCGTTAGATGTGTGGAAATTCGGCCAACAAACACGAGGACCAAGTTCTACTGTAACATTAATACCAGTTTCGACAACAATTTCTTGTCGACGCAGCCTAGCAACGGGTAACTAATTGATTTGAGGAATTTCTACTTGCAGATGTCATTAAACATGCTTTCACTATGCTCATTAATTACAGCCATACTTTTTTATGCCAGAAAACAAATAAACTTAATTCTATATGTGCACATGTGCAATTAAATACACTCTTATTTAATTCTTTGGCATATTGATTTTCTAATAATTTAATTTATGTTGATCTAACATAACCTAACCTCACATTTAATCTAATCTAATCTAACCTTACATTAAATCTAACCTAACCTAACAGTTAATCTAACCCAACATAACCTCACATTTAATCTAATCTAATGTAACCCCACATTAAATCTAACCTAACCTAACAGTTAATCTAACCTAACCTCATATTTAATCTAATCTAATGTAACCTCATATCAAACCTAACCTAACAGTTAATCTAACCTAACCTCACATTTAATCTAATCTAATCTAATGTAACCCCACATTAAATCTAACCTAACCTAACAGTTAATCTAACCTAACCTCATATTTAATCTAATCTAATGTAACCTCACATCAAACCTAACCTAACCTAACAGTTAATCTAACCTAACATAACCTCACATTTAATCTAATCTAATGTAACCCCACATTAAATCTAACCTAACCTAACAGTTAATCTAACCTAACCTCACATTTAATCTAATCTAATCTAACCTCACATCAAACCTAACCTAACCTAACAGTTAATCGACCTTAATCTAATCTCACATTTAATCTAATCTAATCTAACCTCACATCAAACCTAACCTAACCTAACAGTTAATCTACCTTAATATAACCTCACATTTAACCTAATCTAGCTTATATTTAACCTAACCTAGCCTAACAGCAATTGTTATATAGAAAAATGTAATTTTTACCAACAAGATTAATTACTTTCGTAAATAAGTTTAACTATTGTTTGATAAGTAAGTTTAACTGCTGTAATAAATAAGAATGGAGTCTCGCTATATGGCCCTGAGAGACATTTTGAGTTCGAAAGTTGTACTTGAAGTATCTAAATTTTTAAATTTGATAAGCTTGCGACTTAAAATTTTGTAGAACCATAAAACCTCAAATTCCAAAATTTCCAAACACAAAAATTGAAATTCATAAACCTCCCCATCACAAATCCCCCAATTCCCAAATTCCAAAATCTCAAGCAGCCTATATTAAAATCCCCAACGCGTATTTCAGAATCCTATAATACGGCAGTAAAATCTGTATCCGTGGAACAGTAAAATTTCCTCAGCCGTATCACACGACAGCAGCGAACGATATTCGGAAAGAAAAAAAAAGAAAAAAAATTATAAAAAGGCATGCCGTTTCGCTCGATTCAGCGTAGTTTTGTTCGATCGATGACAGTCCTTGGGAAAACATTGGCCTAGATTTTCGCCAAGTATCGCGACTAGGCCAAGTCGAGCAGCTGACGAGTACTGATGATAGGTCTGAAAATTTCAGGATAGCGTTAACGACTGCCAGTACTCCTTGGGTTTGCTCCGTCCCGTTCATCCTGAAAATTTTAAGAGCTCGATAACGAGGTGACTTGACCTCGCCCTGGCTCTCGTTCGCTCGGCAATCTTCTTTTCGTGGCCAACACCGGATTCAACGGAAATCGTACGAATGTATTCAAAATCTCCGGATCTTCTTAGCCGACGCGCGATTGTTCCACTTGCCTGGGGAGTTGCAAAGTGGATGAAGGATTTCGCCTCAATTTTGGCTAATTGTGACTCTCACTGGGTGGTCTCCGCGAACGGAATAAATTCTGAGAGAACTTTCGACGATTGTTCTTTTCGGTGCTTTGTAGGTTGTCGCTTTTTTATTTAGGAAAGGTGGCGGAGAATATGTTTGGTAATTAGTGTTTGGTAGTTAGGAAGTGTCGTAATTTACTAAAATTCCCAACTTTCCAAAATTCACCACATTCTTCTGAATTCACCGAATTCTCCAAATTCCTTAAAATCCCCAAATTCCGCAAATCCTCCAAATCCCCCAAACTCCCTCAATTTTCTAAAATCCTTGAATTCCCCAAATTTCCTAAATTTCCCAAAATGCCTAAATTACCCAAATTCTCCAAATTTCCCAAAATCCCCGAATTCCACAAATTCCCCAAAATCCCTAAGATTTTTAGAAATCTCCAAATTCCCCAAATCCTCCAAATCTCCCAAATTCCCTGAAATCCCTAAATTCCCCAAATTCCCTAAATTCTCTAAAATCCCTAAGTTCCCCAAATTCCCCAAATTCTCCAAATTTCCCAAAATCCTTAAGATCTTTAGAAATCTCCAAATTCCCCAAATCCCCCAAATCCCCCAAATTCCCCAAATCCTCCAAATCTCGCAAATTACCTGAAATCCCTAAATTCCCCAAATTCCCGAAATTCTCTAAAATCCCTAAGTTCCCCAAATTCCCTAAATTCCCCAAATTTCCCAAAATCCTTAAGATCTTTAGAAATCTCCAAATTCCCCAAATCCCCCAAATCCCCCAAATTCCCCAAATCCTCCAAATCTCCCAAATTCCCTGAAATCCCTAAATTCCCCAAATTCCCTAAATTCTCTAAAATCCCTAAGTTCCCCAAATTCCCTAAATTCCCCAAATTCCCCAAAATCCCCAAATTCCTCAGAATTCCCCAAATAATTTTTATCTCCAAATATCCTCTCACAAAAAAAAATCGACAGTCCCAAATTTCGGCAATTTTAACGCGATTCAGAAAAGAAATTCCATTGCCAAAATGTTGTTTCGTGCTTGAGTACACGGCACAATTTCCCGTCTCGAATTTTCCCATCGTTACATCGTGTGTTTGTTTATAACGAGCAACACAGATAACACTCCGCGCAGCGAGCAAAACTGGGCCATTTTTTATCAGCACCGAGATAATGATTCATACGTGTTCCCGTCATTAATTACGGAACTAACGGGATACACAATCATATGTGTTTTAATATTCATACACCCGGTTATTCATGTGCGACCGCTAATAATTCAAATTGCGATGCCAAATGCAGTTTTGTCACGGCAAATGCGACGCTTCGATAAAACTTGATTTATCTCCTACTAACCGGGCCGGGAGTTATGCAGGCTTCTTGAAAATAAAATCGTTCGATCACCATGCACTTTTCACGATACTTTTTTGTGACTTTACACGCGTTATTGACATTGATCGCAATATTAAGTTTGTTAGATTAGTTTTTTAGAATGACTGAAAAGTTTTATTGTAGATGTTTTGAGCCTTATTTAATTTCTTGACAATATTGAAATTGATTTAAAAAATAAAAAAAAAGATAATAAAATTTATAATTATTCGTGTAAAAAGTGAACGTGTAAAATGTACAAATAAAATGTCGGGTATAATCGAATACAAAGCAATTTAATATACTTACTCATAATACACAAATAGCTTGCATCGCGGCGTAATAAAAGAGTCGGGAAAATTGAAACACGGTGCTAAAGTGCAATCATTTATTTCAGTTACACCCAGTATATTTCTCCTGGCAGAAACAACGGATTCTAAAATGAAATTCACTCGCGGAAAGAAAAGATTACTGTTACTTATGCCTTCGTTGTAAAAAACCTCTCACCCCGATTTAGAAATAAATTTATCCCCAAAAATATTTCACCCCTTTATGAAATGAGGTGAACATTTTCTGTTCATGCAAAATTTTTTAACAAAGAGAGAAGTGAGACATGTAGTCATGTATAGGGAGATCATATGGCTATATATCGAGACTATGTAACATACAGTACATTATAAACATTTTGATAGGGAACATAAAGAGATATGGCCATATATCGAGACTGTGTAACATACAGTGCATTACAACTACTTTGACAGTAAACATAGAGAGGTAATATGGTCGTATAGTACATTGGGTGATTGGGAAATTGGGTGCTTGGGAAATTGGGCGATTGGGAAATTGGGTGATTGGAAAATTGGGTGATTGGGAAATTGGGTGCTTGGGAAATTGGGTGCTTGGGAAATTGGGTGCTTGGGAAATGGAGTGACTGGGAAATTGGGTGCTTGGGAAAGTTGGGTGATTGGGAAATTGGGTGATTAGGAAATTGGGTGCTTGGGAAATTGGGTGATTGGGAAATTGGGTGATTAGGAAATTGAGTGCTTGGGAAATTGGGTGATTGAGAAATTGGGTGCTTGGGAAATTGGGTGCTTGGGAAATTGGGTGCTTGGGAAATTGGGTGCTTGGGAAATTGGGTGCTTGGGAAATTGGGTGCTTGGGAAATTGGGTGCTTGGGAAATTGGGTGATTGGGAAATTGAATGCTTGCGAAATTGGGTGACTGGGAAATTGGATGCTTGGGAAATTGGATGCTTGGGAAATTGGATGCTTGGAAAATTGGGTGATTGGGAAATTGGGTGCTTGGAAAATTGGGTGCTTGGGAAATTGGGTGCTTGGGAAATAGGGTGATTGGGAAATTGGGTGATTGAGAAACCAGTCCAAAATTTGTAAATATTAAAACCCTCAAAAAAGTAAATAAGTAAATAATTAAATAATAAACTTGCCAACAATAAAGAAAAAGAAAGCAACAAATATTTTAAAGATATTTCGAGCGCTCCAAAAAATGAATGAAGTTCCGAATTAACGAAAACTGAAGGTACTTCTCTCAGGCAAAGTTGTTAAAATGAGCTCTCTTGTTGCGAATTGTAAATGAAATCTGAAATATTCTTTACGTCGCAAAATGAATTGGCCGCTCAAGACCACTCGTAAACTCCGAACAATGTCAACGGTGACCCTTTTTTTGCAATCCCGCTATTTCAACAGTTTCCCAATGCATTTCAGACATAGACCGTGTATGCATGCCGGTTTACGTTTTGTTTTGTTTTTTCCATTTGTTCAAAATAGGTCACACCAGACGCTGAATGGAAAGACAAAAAACAGAGAAACAAAGCGGCTCTACTAAATTACGTAACGGTATTTCGTAGTGAATGGCCTGGAAGAGCCCATTCACTTTTCGTTTTTATGGAGGAAACTGCAGGAATATGATAAATACGTGGAGAACTTCGAGTGGGGACGTTTGTACATTGCATTCGTATACTTTGGTGTTGTTTCTTTCGGTAAAATTGTTTGGTAATTGACAGTTTTGAGAGGGTTGAGATTTAGGGTTACTACTGACAAGTTTAGGAAATTTCCTAATTTCCTAGTTCTCCCAATATCCTAATTTACCAATTTCTCAATTTCTCAATTTCTTAATCTATCAATTTCCCAATTTCCCAAGCACCCAATTTCCAAAGCACCCAATTTCCCAAGCACCCAATTTCCAAAGCACCCAATTTCCAAAGCACCCAATTTCCCAAGCACTCCATTTCCAAAGCACCCAATTTTCCAAGCACCCAATTTCCCAAGCACACAATTTCCCAAGCACACAATTTCCCAAGCACACAATTTCCCAATCACCCAATTTCCAACTCACCCAATTTCCCAATCACCCAATTTCCCAAACACCCAATTTCCCATGCACCCAATTTCCCAATCACTCAATTTCCCAAGCATCCAATTTTCTAAGCACCCAATTTCCCAAGCACCCAATTTCTCAAGCAATTAATTTCCCAAGCACCCAATCTCCCAATCACCCAATTTCCCAATTTCTCAAATTTCCAATTTTCCATTCTCCATTTTCCCACCTTTCCAATTTACCATTTCCCAAATTTCTAACTTACCAATTTTCCAAGTTCCTAAATTACCTATTTGCTAATTTTCCTATATCCCAAATTTCCACATTCCCAAACTCCCAAATGATAAAATGACAAAACTCTAATGTACCCAAATTCAAAAACCCACACTTCCCCATTTAGGAACTTAAACCTCTAAAAATCACAAAAATCGTTCCCTAGTGTCAAAGGTCCTCAAAACCTAACCTCATAAGTCCAGCGTCCATTAAATGAAAGTACCCTCTCAACTACCTTTATTTCCCTAAAAGCCTCCTCAAATCCCATTCACCAAACACGAAAATCGCAATAAAATTTCTGCATGATCCAAAGCGTCGTCCATCGATTGTAAATGTAATCCAGGGTCAATTAAGTCTCCGTATCGTCGCATCTCGTAACCCAGTCAAACCGGTACCGAGCAGAACGAAAGAAACGGACACCTATCTTGCGCTCTTCGACATAGACCGCGGATCCCTTGTATACAGAAGGCACTTCTAAAAGGGAAACCCTGCGTGCTTCGCTGAATTTCTCTTCGGCAAGTTTTTAGACAGCGGACTGGTCTACGTCTGTACACGGACCAAAAGAAGGAAATACAGGATCACCGGAGGAAACGCCTTGGCCTTCTATCGTTGTCCCGCTCTTCAGTTCTGTGGGAAACGTTGTGTCTCGTCGGGAGACCGCACCGGGAACGAGTCACTAGCCCGCATTGAAATCGAACTTGCCAGAACTCGGCCAACGGAGAGAATCTTACCGAGTTTAAGCCCGACGAAATCAGCCGATTTTATTATCGACCCGAATCGGTTTACGCTACGCTTGCTTCTATGTTCGCGGCTACCGAGATAAGCCGCGACAAAAGGTTCTTGATTAAAACGACTTCGCAACTTTCGCTGTGCTCTTCGTTAGAGAAGGAACAATCAAGCAAATGATCTGCTTATTGATTTTTGAGGGGTTGTAGGATGGACTGAAGGGTTTTAGGACGGGTTCGAGATTTTGGGGGATGTTTGGATTTGGGGATATGTGGATTTAGGAGGATGTGGGGTCTACGGTGTGGAGTTGGAAGATAGGTGTTTAGGGATGTAGAGATTAATGTAAGAATTTGGGGATGTAGGGATTTGGGGAGGTGGAAATTTGGGGATGTGGAGATTTGGAAATGTAGGGACTTGGAGAGGTGGAGGTTTAAGAATATGGGGATTTGGGGATGTGGGTGTTTGGGAAGATGAGGATTTGGGGATGTAGAAATTTGGGGACGTGGAGATTTGAGAATGTGAGGATTTGGAGCTGTAAAAATTTGGGCATGTGGACATTTGAGAATGTGAGGATTTGGAGCTGTAGAAATTTGGGGACGTGGAGATTTGAGAATGTGAGGATTTAGAGATGTAGAAATTTGAGGATGTGGACATTTGAGAATGTGAGGATTTGGAGATGTAGAAACTTGAGGATGTGGACATTTGAGAATGTGAGGATTTAGAGATGTAGAAATTTGGGGATGTGGACATTTGAGAATGTGAGGATTTGGAGATGTAGAAACTTGAGGATGTGGACATTTGAGAATGTGAGAAATTGGAGATGTAGAAATTTGAGCACGTGGACATTTGAGAATGTGAGGATTTGGAGATGTAGAAATTTGGGGATGTGGACATTTGTGAATATAAAACAATAAGAAATTGTCATAAAAGTCCCATCACACAATGTCCCTCACACATCACATAATCCTACAGCCATCATTTGATGAAAATAACATTGTAACATCAACAACGGTTTGCGTAGCCACACCAGTCGATTTGCGGCTGACTTATTTACTTGTTTACGCGCGGATTCAATGGAGGAAATTCAATTTAACCGACGGAAACGGTGAAATAAAGGGGTACGACAAAATCTGGCACGAAATCTGTGCTGCGATGCAACAAGCGTCCTTATCGACGCCTTCTGGCATTTCCCGTGGTCTCCTTCGTCCCATCGTTACGCCCATGAATCTGTTTATTATTGGGAAACGACGCTTTCCGTTTACCATTTCACGTTCAATAATCTTCAGCGTATCGAACTTCGAATGTGAACATTTATTTAGAGTATTGTACGAGATTATCGAGCAACAAGTTTTTCGACTGTTTTACTTGACAGGCTGTATTGATACCTGGTGTAATACGATTTTAAGAATAATGCAATTTTTCGTATAGGGTAATAATTTCATGTATATATATTTTTTTGTGTTTCTATATTAAAGTATCATATTTAGTTATCAAGCTTGATATACATATAGGGAGTCTCGCAATTGGTGTGGGTCTTTGAAGTGGGAGGTAGCTGACGTGATTCTGAATAAAATTTCCCTTTGCGAAAATGGGGTGCGAAGCTTCGTTTTTGAATTATTAGAGAAAAACGTGGATCAATCAGAGCGCGAGGATTACGCATGCGCAGACGCTAGGCTCGAAGCTGCGCTCTCGCGTCTGCGCACGCACCCCGCCTCTAGGCTTATGGCTGCGCTCTCGCGTCTGCGCACGCGCCCCGCCTCTAGGCTTATGGCTGCGCTCTCGCGTCTGCGCACGCGCCCCGCCTCTAGGCTTATGGCTGCGCTCTCGCGTCTGCGCACGCGCCCCGCCTCTAGGCTTATGGCTGCGCTCTCGCGTCTGCGCACGCGCCCCGCCTCTAGGCTTATGGCTGCGCTCTCGCGTCTGCGCACGCGCCCCGCCTCTAGGCTTATGGCTGCGCTCTCGCGTCTGCGCACGCGCCCCGCCTCTAGGCTTATGGCTGCGCTCTCGCGTCTGCGCACGCGCCCCGCCTCTAGGCTTATGGCTGCGCTCTCGCGTCTGCGCACGCGCCCCGCCTCTAGGCTTATGGCTGCGCTCTCGCGTCTGCGCACGCGCCCCGCCTCTAGGCTTATGGCTGCGCTCTCACGTCTGCGCACGCGTAATCCTCGCGCTCTGATTGGTCCGCGTTTTTCCTTAATAATTCAAAAACGAAGCTTCGCACCCGATTTTCGCAAAAGGAAATCTTATTCAGAATCACGTCAGCTACCTTCCACTTAAAAGACCTACACCAATTGTGAGCCACACTGTATATTATATATACAATCAATACAAAATATAAAAATGATAATTTTTCAAACTCATTTATCTCAATATATTTATCAAATATATTATCATACATATAACATTTTAATTTTCCAAGTCCTTAAACCTTCAAAAAATAATAAAAAATCCGTATCTATACTCGAAAGATTAAAAACGACAGAAACCACAATTTTCCTTTAAAACTAATTGCCCTAAAACAAGAGCGTTCGCTTCAAAAATTGGCCATTTTTCGTGAGCCTTCAACCGTCATCCAGATGCGAGCGACACGGCAATCAAAGTGTTAAAGGGTTCTCGTCTCTGAAGTATCTGTTCGGTCGATTCGAACGTAAAGCGTGGAATGAAGTCTGCTGAGCGATGACAGCAATGAAGGACCGAAATTTTTCATTCGGCGATATCGGTGACTCTTCTTTCTTTGGCCAGGCCGAAAGATAAGGCTATCAAGGTTCACGCTGGAACAGAAACGATTTGAACGATCCGAAAAGGGCGGTACGCTTCGAGTTTTCGCTCCAATTAAATTTTTTTCCCGACTCTCTCTTTTTCATCTCGCGTGAACGACGGCTGCCTTTGCGACGAAAAAGATTCGCGTAATTTATGACAGCCGAATGAAAAGCTTTTCGAATCAACCGAAACGGGTTTACTTTGCTTGAATTATCGATCAGCGTTGAGTTGATACAATGCTTTGAGCAAATCGCGGTTTAGCGAAACATAGATGGAAATACAATGTCGATTGTATTTTCTGTGCATCGAAAGGGGATAATCGTTGCTCTCTGTGAGATATGTATTGTCTTGCTTGTGCGTGATGTACTTGAGTAAGATGGTTTTGGGGGTGAGACAAAGGAGTTTTGGGGAAAATTGGTTGGTGCGATTATTTGGATGACATTTTAGTGCAATATTATTGCACTCGCAAGGGTTTCAAGAATTTTATGGGAATGAGAATTTACTAATTGTTATTAGACATGTTCTCAAGTTTCCAAATTTGTAAATTACCTATTTTTCAAATTCCTAAATTTCCACTTTCTAATTTCGTAATTTTCTAATTTTACAATTTTCCGATTTCCTAATTTCCCAATTTTCCTCATTTTCCCATTTTTCCCAATTTTTAAGAATTCCAATCTTCCAAATTTCCAATTTCCCAATTTACCACTTTTTCAATTTTCCAAATTTCCTAAATTCCCAACTGCTAATTTCCCAGTCTTCCAAATTTTCCAAATTTCTCAGTCTTCCGAATTTT
The DNA here is from genome assembly GCF_000220905.1 of Megachile rotundata. Lineage (NCBI taxonomy): Eukaryota > Metazoa > Arthropoda > Insecta > Hymenoptera > Megachilidae > Megachile > Megachile rotundata. The sequence continues at coordinate 567,934 of NW_003797267.1, forward strand.
CCAAATTTCTCAAATTCCCAATCATTTATTTTCAAATTTCACAATTTTCCAAATTTTCAAATTCACACTTCCCAAATTTGCAAATTACCAATTTACCAAATTCACCAGTTCCCAAATTGCCTAGATCCCGAATTTCCTAGTTCCCAAATATTCTATTCCCCAAATTCCCAACGTCCTAAATTAGCTAATCCCGAAATTCCCTAGCCCCCAAATTCTCTAATCCCCCAAATCCCTAGTCGGCAAATTCTGTAATCTCCAAATTCCCTAGTCCCGAAATTCCCTAATCCACATATTCCCTAGTTCTCAGATTCCCTAGCCTCCAAATTCCCTTCTCCCCAAATTCCATAGATCCCAAATTCCTTAGTTCCAAAATTCCCTAGATCCCAAATTTCCTTGTCCCAAAATTCCCTAAATCCCAAATTCCCTTACCTCCAAATTCCCTAGTCCCCAAATTCCATAAATCCCAAATTCCCTTGTCCCCAAATTCACTAGATCCCAAATTCCTTAGTCCCCAAATTCCATAAATCCCAAATTCCCCTGTCCCCAAATTCCCTAGATCCTAAATTCCCTAGTCCCCAAATTCCCTATATCCCAATTTCCCTTGTCCCAATATTCCCTATATCCCAAATTCCTTTGTCCCCAAATTCCCTAATCTCTAAATTCCCTAACCCCCAAATTCCCTAATCGACAAATTCCCTAGTGCCCAATTCCTCAAATTCCCAGATTCTCGAACCTCGAATCTCTCTTATAAAATTATATATTTCTCAATATTCAAAACAATGCATCATCAACAATTGTACTCTCCGCAGTAAATTCATCAGACATCCCTATACTGCATATGAGAACAACAAAAACACCCTGCGGGTGATGGAACATGTAATTAACGAGTGTGCTCATTAATTAATATCGAATGAACGAGGCATCACAAACAGAACGTATATTGCTTTCACTCAACGTATTCAGATACAATCTGTTTCCGTTGACCACGTTCGACTTAAAAAAAAAAAGGGTTTAACCGTTTCATCCCTGTCTACGAGAAAGATAACTGGCTTAAAACGAAGCTCGACTATTGATTCGCGAAGAATACACCCTGGCAGGTCGATTGGTACACAATAAAATATGATATACAAAAGAAAGAATGACTGCGACTGCTGTTGAATCCTCCTGGAATCGATTTCATTCCCGTTCATCAGATACACACACATAGTCCAATACTAAATACCTCGGTATCGAAAGGATATAACGGGACCGCAAAATTTCATTTATGACATAGCAATTTAAAAACTAACCCTTTAACACTGGAACTGGCAACCAGTCAAAATCACTCGTTTCGTATTTTATATTACAATGTTCATTGTTGAGTTTCTTCGATTTAGGTTAGATTGAAATTGTTTGATTGATATTGTTTGATTGAAATTGTTCGGTTGGTATTGTTACATTGAAATTCCATTGGCTTTGTTAGATTGATATTGTTCCATTGTTGAATTGAAATTGTTCATTTGCTTAATATTTAATTGAAATTGATTATTAGTGTGGGGAATTGGGTGGGTGGAATATTTTGATAATATATGAAATGTGTAAATGGTAGTTAGGCAAATGAGTCATATGAGTAACTCACATATGACATGTATATCATATATGAAATGAATAAACTACTTACAATTAGCTAAATTCGTCTTCATGACAAACATGTATGTTCACGAATATAGTAGATGATAACATATGTGAATATGTGACATTCTAAACACATCTTGTATATATGTATAATATATACAACATGTGCATATATGTATATATGCATACTGAAACTTATAATTAAGTAAATTTTGATGAGTCATACGAGTAACTCGTATGTGATAGTTTGATGAATCATATAAGGAACTCGTATGTGACATTTTGGTGAGTCATATGAGTAGCTCATATATGACGTTTTGATGAGTCACATGAGTAACTCATACGTGACATTTTGATGAGTCACATAAGTAAATCATATGTGACATTTTGATGAATCACATAAGTAACTCATATGTGACATTTTGATGAATCATATGAGTAACTCATATGTGACATTATAATGAATCATATAAGTAACTTATACATAACACATTCATAATATTTTTATACAAAATATGAACTCTACCATAACACAAAATATCCACCAAAAATTTAGTCAGTAAACACGCAAGCTTCCCTAAATCTCATTAAAGCTCAATTTTCCTTGTATTTCCAACCCCATAAGAGGATGCAGAGATGTCAAGAACGATGAACGATAAAGCTTTTAACGTCATCGCAGTTCTAAGTTCCTTGAAAAATAGGAAAAGGATTGCCTTTTTTGCCTGCCTTATCCCTATGGATTACTAGATGCTCATATTCGGTGAAAGCACTTCGATGTTAATAAACGTTCACGCCGTATCGATACCGTGGCTCGAGGTCGAAAGAGCTATATCGATATACCTATGTGTGGGGAAACTTATTTACCTGCGTCGATGGAAAGGCAGTTTTCCGTGGAGCTATTATCTCGGACGGAAATTTTACTGTTATTATCGTCGATAATTAATCCTCTGATCGAATTGAATTCTACTCGTGATTTAGAATTTAAACCTAATTCACCTAGTCCCTAAATCCATATTTGACTGAATTTTCAAGTTCTATCTCATATTGTCAAATTTTAACATCACCTTATAATTATGTTATCAAATAATTATATTAACAAATTCATAATTCCTCAAATCCTCATATGACCAAATCTCATAATCCCCAAATTTTTATATTACCAAATTTTCAAATGTCCAAATCCTCATATTACCAATTCCCCAAATTCTCCTATTACCAAAACCCCAATTCCACTTATTATCAAATCCCAAAATCCCCAAATTCTCAAACCCCAAATCCTCATATCACCAAATTCCCAAATCCCCAGATCCTCACATTACCAAATCCCCAAATCTTCCTGTTACCAAAACCCCAATTCCCCTTATTACCAAATCCCCAAATCCTCCTACTACCAAATCCCCAAATTCTCCTATTTCCAATTTATATGAGTGCTTCATATATGACATTTTGATGAGTCATATGAGTAACTCATATGTGACATTTTGTTGAGTCATATGAGTAACTAATATATAAAATTTTGACGAGTCATATGAGTAACTCATATGTGACATTATAATGAATCATATAAGTAACTTATACATAACACATTCATAATATTTTTATACAAAATATGAACTCTACCATAACACAAAATATCCACCAAAAATTTAGTCAGTAAACACGCAAGCTTCCCTAAATCTCATTAAAGCTCAATTTTCCTTGTATTTCCAACCCCATAAGAGGATGCAGAGATGTCAAGAACGATGAACGATAAAGCTTTTAACGTCATCGCAGTTCTAAGTTCCTTGAAAAATAGGAAAAGGATTGCCTTTTTTGCCTGCCTTATCCCTATGGATTACTAGATGCTCATATTCGGTGAAAGCACTTCGATGTTAATAAACGTTCACGCCGTATCGATACCGTGGCTCGAGGTCGAAAGAGCTATATCGATATACCTATGTGTGGGGAAACTTATTTACCTGCGTCGATGGAAAGGCAGTTTTCCGTGGAGCTATTATCTCGGACGGAAATTTTACTGTTATTATCGTCGATAATTAATCCTCTGATCGAATTGAATTCTACTCGTGATTTAGAATTTAAACCTAATTCACCTAGTCCCTAAATCCATATTTGACTGAATTTTCAAGTTCTATCTCATATTGTCAAATTTTAACATCACCTTATAATTATGTTATCAAATAATTATATTAACAAATTCATAATTCCTCAAATCCTCATATGACCAAATCTCATAATCCCCAAATTTTTATATTACCAAATTTTCAAATGTCCAAATCCTCATATTACCAATTCCCCAAATTCTCCTATTACCAAAACCCCAATTCCACTTATTATCAAATCCCAAAATCCCCAAATTCTCAAACCCCAAATTCACATATTCCCAAATTCCCAAATCCCCAAATCCTCACATTACCAAATCCCCAAATTCTCCTGTTACCAAAACCCTAATTCCACTTATTACCAAATTCCAAAATCCCCAAATTCTCAAACCCCAAATTCCAAAATCCCCAAATTCTCAAACCCCAAATCCTCATATCACCAAATTCCCAAATCCCCAGATCCTCACATTACCAAATCCCCAAATCTTCCTGTTACCAAAACCCCAATTCCCCTTATTACCAAATCCCCAAATCCTCCTACTACCAAATCCCCAAATTCTCCTATTTCCAATTCCCTAAATCCCCAAATTCCCAAGTCCCCAATTTCCCAAATTTCCATATAATCTACCCCCATCGCAAAATTCCCGAATCCCAGAAAGTCCCTAAATATCAACAAGTGAGCTCCCAACGGAGCTCAGAAATAAGATCCTCTTCCTAGATAAAACAGATTCGCTTTCGCCTGCGCGTTGCCGGCTTCATTCATTTCTGGCGCAGGTATCATCAAGGACGGCGGTCGCATTATCAAGTGAAGGTGCAGCCGGTTCGGTGTTGAAATAAAGCAGCTTTCGTCGTTTAGTCAGACGTACTTTTCCTTGGTGTCGTGCTCTTCCAATAATCATAATGGACACCGTGGTAGTCCGCGTGCCGACAAAGCTCGTTCTGACGTTTGCTTTTATTACGAATGCACTCTACGAGCACGTTTACACGCTCCTTTTTGTTCCATTATTTCGCCGACGGCTCTTGACCCCGGAACGTCCCTGTTTGCCGGTAAAATTTATTCGTGATCGAAGGAAAAACGTATGGTGGTCGTTGAAGATATGTGACAAATTACGGTAGTGATAGTTGACATAATTTGTTCGTTGTTAGATTGTCTTGTGATGCGTGATACTAACCTTAATAGAGTTTAGGTTAGGTGCTAAGTTTGGAGATCAAAATTGATTGTGATTTGTACAAGGGTTCATAAAATCGCAAGTGCAAAAGTAGTGATGGGTTGAAGCGTATTGGACACCACATTCTTCATTGATAATTAATATAACATTGGATATTTAATACACTATCGACAATGAAATTACATATCATACATATCTACATATATATTATAACATTTTAACTTTCTTTGTTTCTATTAATTTATATAGTTTGACGCAACTGCAGAAGTAGTGATGGGTTTAAGAGTGTTGAAGACCACATTCTCTATCGATAATTACTTTGAGTATTTAATGCACTATCGTCATTGAAATTTCATATTATAATCTATATATGTATCATACATACATGTTATAACATTTTGATATTCTTTACTTATATTAATTTATATAGTGTGACTCTGACGCAACTGCAGAAGTAGTGATGGGTTTAAGACTGTTGAAGATCATATCTACATATATATTGTACATATATGATATAACGTTTTGACTTTCTTTATTCATATTAATTTACTTAGTCTTACTCTTACGCAACTACTGAAGTAGTGATGGGTTTAAGCATATCGATAATTACTTTGGATATCTAATATACTGCTACTGAAATTTCCTACTATACATATATATAGTTAGATTATGTTACATTTTGGTACATGTAAATATATATTAATACATATACGTTGAAAATACACATGACATTATAACTTTCCTTATTTATTCAAAAATTGCAAGCTACCTAATCCATCCATCAAACAAATCAACGTTAAAAATAATAACCGTCATTGTGACATTTGTCATATTGTATGAAATTGTACAAAGAGTGTGTAAAAAATTCGACATGAAAGTTCAGTTGTTTCGAGCGCCATATATCGGGACGTTCGCGTAACGAACAAACGTTCATAAAAATGAATTCGTCCTTTTGTTCGGTCCGCTTTTCGCGGCTGTAATTACAGTAACGACCAATAGAACGTGCCGGGCATAAACGTCGATCGTTACACGGGATTTTTCTCGGCCTTTCGTCGCCTCCGAAATAAATTTCCTCTTAATTGACGCAATTAAAATAATTTCGCCGAGGGCCACCGTTCCGGTTACGCTTATTGCCCCGGACAGGGTAAACACTTTTTGCTCTAACCGTTGTTGCACGGTTACTGCTTCCCGATAATAAAACGAACAAGGACGATTTAATTTGAAGGAAGCTTCGACAAAGCCACGGTTTTCTCTAAAGCCGCGATGAACTTTTCGACTTTCACCGCGCGGGATTTCAGCCGTGCTACCGGCGAAATTTCGAGGTGAACAACCGCCACGAAATCCTCGAAGCTCGGACCAGGCCTTCTCGTCCGAATCGAGATCCGCACAGTACAGCGATTATCCTCGACACAATTTTTTTCTTTCCCACCACGAATTTTCGACTTCGCTTCTTTTGATATATATCAGTTTTTTAAGTTTCGACTGTGCTTTCGGAAGTATGGATCATTTTCGAACTTTTGAATCGCAGAACTGTCAAAGACTTCGTTCACCATTTTTCAATATTTTATTCTTCAATTTTTCAAGTTTTAAAGTTTCCGATTCTTCAATTTTTCAATTTTTCAATTTTTCAATTTTTCAATTTTTCAATTTTTCAATTTTTCAATTTTTCAATTTTTCAATTTTTCAATTTTTCAATTTTTCAATTTTTCAATTTTTCAATTTTTCAATTTTTCAATTTTTCAATTTTTCAATTTTTCAATTTTTCAATTTTTCAATTTTTCAATTTTTCAATTTTTCAATTTTTCAATTTTTCAATTTTTCAATTTTTCAATTTTTCAATTTTTCGTTCTTCAATTCTTCAATTTACCAGTTCTTCAATTCTTCAATTCTTCAATTCTTCAATTCTTCAATTCTTCAATTCTTCAATTCTTCAATTCTTCAATTCTTCAATTCTTCAATTCTTCAATTCTTCAATTCTTCAATTCTTCAATTCTTCAATTCTTCAATTCTTCAATTCTTCAATTCTTCAATTCTTCAATTCTTCAATTCTTCAATTCTTCAATTCTTCAATTCTTCAATTCTTCAATTCTTCAATTCTTCAATTCTCCGATTCTTTGATTCTTCCACTCTTCAACTCTTCAACTCTTCAACTCTTCAATTCTTCGATTATTCAATTATTAAATTATTCAATTATTAAATTATTCGATTATTCGATTATTCAATTATTCCATTATTCAATTATTCAATTATTCAATTATTCAATTATTCAATTATTCAATTATTCAATTATTCAATTATTCAATTTTTCAATATAATTCTGTAAATCCCCAAACTTTCCCAATTCCAAAGGTCCCAAAACCTCTCAATTTGCAAATAATCGAGCTCAGTCTTCCGAACACCTCCCAAATATCCAGAAACCTCCAACAAACAACCCTACATCACGAATAGAACTTGAAAACAAACATAGCTTCAGATCTCGATACTATCGATCATCCATTAACGCAAGTAACTCGGTGAACACAGCTCGAGCGTATAGAAGGGGTTAAAAAGTTTTGAATAACATATTAGCAAACAAGCGGCATACTCGATCTTGAAGCGCAAAAAGCAATTATCAACGCAGTGCATCGGCGAGAACATTGTAACTCGGGCAGAGCGACGCTTCCCAATCAGGGCCGACATGCCAGGAAGAGGTCAACGTTGTCAGTTGCCTGTAAACATGTTGTTTAGCTAGCCACATGCTCGCCTACCGGCAGATCCTCGTCTGGGTGTGAACGCGTTTTCCCTGGAAAATAGACGATGCAAAAGCTCACGCAACGATATAAAAAACCCACCGCTACCTGGTAAACAACCTAACCCGGCTAATCACCGTTCCCATCAACCATGTTACACGTGTAGCCATTTGCACTGAAATGCGCTGGATCGAGTCACGACATAATAAACCTTCGCTCGAGTAGGCTCCTATGATATTCAGATCCGGATTGATAACGTTGTCATGTTTAATTTATTGATCGATGTAAACGGGGTGTTTCTGTCTTCGGTATATTTTGTGGGCGAAATTTGGGAAAGTGAATAGGGGGAAGTGGATGAAGACGCAATTAGGTTTATACAGTGTTACATGTTGTTAAATACAATTGTACAATTTTTGTCATTTTTGAGTTAGTTTTAATTTGATTAGTTGTGAAAATTATGTACGGAATTTAGAAAGCTTGTGTTAATTTCTTGTGGTCAGAAGAGATTCTGTAACATTGAGGATTCCTAAAATTCTTCAAATTTTCAGAATTCCTAGAATGGCCCAAATTCCCAGAATTTTCAGAATTTGCTTAATTCCCCAAATTTCCAGAATTCCCTACCATTTCCCAAAATTCCCAAATTCCTTGAATTCCCTAAAATTTCGGAATTTCCGGAATTCCCCAAATTCCCAAATTTTTCAAATTCTCAGAATTCATAGAATTCCCCAAATTCCCAAATTTTTCAAATTCTCAGAATTCATAGAATTCCCAAAGTTCCCCAGAATCCCTAAATTCCCCAAATTCCCCAAATTACCAGAATTCCCAAATGTCCCAAATATCCCAAAATTCCCTTAATTTCCCAAATTCCCTATGTTCCCAAAATTCCCGAAATACCCCAAATTCCCCAAATCCCCAAAATTCCCAAATTCCTAGAATTCCCTAAAATTTTGGAATTTCCGGAAATCCCCAAATTCCCAAATTTCCCAAATTTCTCAAATCCTCAGAATTCCTAGAATTCCCAAAGTTCCCCAAATTCCCCAAATTACCAGAATTCCCAAATATCCCAAATATCCCAAAATTCCCTTAATTTCCCAAATTCCCTATGTTCCCAAAATTCCCGAAATACCCCAAATTCCCCAAGTCCCCAAAATTCCCAAATTCCTAGAATTCCCTAAAATTTTGGAATTTCCGGAAATCCCCAAATTCCCAAATTTCCCAAATTTCTCAAATCCTCAGAATTCCTAGAATTCCCAAAGTTCCCCAAATTCCCCAAATTACCAGAATTCCCAAATATCCCAAATATCCCAAAATTCCCTTAATTTCCCAAATTCCCTATGTTCCCAAAATTCCCGAAATACCCCAAATTCCCAAAATTCCCAAAATACCAAAATTCCAAAGATTCCCAAAATCCCCAAATTTCCAAACTAGCCACAATCCTCAAACTTCAAAATTCGCATTCTCCATATATTGCAACCATTGCGGGCAAAACTACAGGAAACATGATACACAAGTTACATAAAAAACACAACAACGTACAGAATTTCAACCGTGAACGAATGAAACGTGATACTGCACGAACGTGATACTACGTAATCAAAAAGTTCCAAGACAGTTAAAAAATTGTTGTGGAATAAATACAAAATGATCAACGTTTCTACAAACGCATTTTTATCGTTGGAACGATTTATATAAACAGGTGGAGGATTTGTTGAGGAGAGGTCGAAAGAAATGCAGATATTCAATCTTAAGTTCTGCGTTCTTCTTTGATGGAAATGGAGGATGGTCACTTAAGACGTTAAAAGATCAGAAGACTGCTCAGAAGGCACTTTCGTCGTAAATATTTATGTTTTCTACTTCTGGAGGAGTTGGTAATATAAAAATAACTTGATGTTGATATTGTAAGTATAGATAGATACATATGTGTTATGGAATTTATATATAATATGTATGTGTAAATATACATGTATGTATATGTATGTGTATGTATGTTTAGGTATAGAGAAATTTTACATATACGCACATTATGGAATATGCAAGTAAATAATTACACAACAATTTTTAATAAATTATAATAAATTATAATGAAAGTTGTATGCAACAATATTTACCAAATTATAATAAATTAATTCTAAACCTAAATAAATTACCATAAAAATTGTATAAAGCAACTTCTAATATATTACAATAAATTCAAACCTAACCTAACCTAACCTAAACTGACTGATGAGTAAAGTCACCTATAGATAATGTATCCCTTCAAACATAAATATAACTCTCGCAACGAAAGTTGCTACAAAAAACAGCGAACAGTAAAAAATGGCAGCAATAACGTCACATATTTTGTCATCGATGAAATATACAATCGAACCAAAAATGGCAGGATGCCAAGTGGGTGGTGTTAGTGGGATTTGTGGCTTGAGCCCAACGCCAAATACATTATCCTGCAAAAACGGTTGATTTATTATGACCACTGGTCCAGGATGCGCGATTTTGCTGGACCTCGTACAATCGAGTTCAGTTTGATAATTTGCCTGCTTCTCGCGTTGTAATATCTTCCCGCTGCGAAAAGTAATCGCGAAGCTATTAACTTCGACGGAAGCTCTCGCAACTTCGGGATCAACTTTACTCAAAGTTTATGTCGTGAAATATTACTCACTTTCTTGTTTTTTGTTTGGTTACTATTTATTCATCATCAATTATTTTGATTTCTTTAGTTGCGTTATTATTTATATTTGTGTACACATGTCGTTACTATGATGTATGTATGACATTACATATATGTGACGTTTTGTAAAGTTATGGGTGTAACATACATATATTATTATTATATGTTATTCTTATATTAACATACGTTGTTATGTTACATATATGTGTATGTATATGCATATAAAAAAATACATATGTATATACATATGTTACATACGTCATATGTATTATGACATTGCATATATGCTACATATGTCATATGTACTATGACATCGTATATGTTAAATATGTCATATCAATTATAACAAAATACATATCTATATACACATGTTACATACGTCATATGTATTATGACATTACATATATGCTACATATGTCATATGTACTATAACATTATATATGTTAAATATGTCATATCAATTGTCAAAAGCATCAATTATCAATAAATTATCAATTATCAATGGATCATCAGTTATCAATGAATCATCAATTATCAATAAAGCATCAATTATCAATAAATTATCAGTCATCAGTCATACGAAACACTCTTGTGGAACTTGATTCACAAATCGACGAATTCAACAAGTTTGAAACCATAAAACTCAGCAAATGAAATTCATCTCCGAACTAAAGTACCTGAAAATGAATGCAGAAATTTGAGAATTTCAAAATTGATAAGTTAAGGTAAACTTGTCCGAGGAAAAGCTGCAGAGTGTACGCAGACAGAACTGGATTTGCCCGGTCACGTTACGAAGGTGTGAAATTTCCTTGCACTATATCACCGGTGTCAAGAGCAAGCACGTACGAGGCATGCCCATGAAACCATCGTCGAGTAATGGTAGCCTCTCAGAAGGCGGAGTAAGAGGAGGACAACGGTATACACAATTTTCCGTGTAGGCAACGATAGATGACGGAAGAGGAAAAGCTAAGAAGCGAGGACACTCAAGAATTTTCGCGAAATACGAAATCTCCGAGGAGACCACTTTGTGGGTCAAGTGTATCGGATCGGGCCATAAATAGCCGGCCGTTTCGCCCGAGAAAGTTAAAAAGTTTGCAAAGATTACCGTGGACAAACTAGGTGTACGGTTAAATCCGGCCGGCCGATTTATTTCCTAATTTTACGGAGATCAGCGCGGAAAATTATGTGACACGAGGCTGACTGCAAAGGAAGCTGAAACTTTTGATACACGGAAATGCACAATTTCCGGAGAGAAAAAAATGTTCATTAATCTTTTCAACTCTTCGTCAACTCTCATCGTACAAACGGATGGAACGAATTTTGCAGCGATTTTGCAACTAATTCCAGCAGCTATCAGCGAAGTAATAAACGAGAAAGCAACACCTCGTTCAAACACGTGTTATTGATTGCGACGAGTGGAAAGTCGAGGAAAGTTCATTTCAGTGGCACAATTAAATTTGAACATACCGCGAAAACTTTCGTGGCATTATTTTCCTCGCGGAGAAAAAAAATGGAATTGCACCTCGTCATCGTCTGAAGCCTCTAATAAAGGATCTAACGGGAGAATTTTCGCGCTGATAGAAAATTCACGGATCCCCCGAAAGGAAGATTTATGCAACGCGATTCTTTCAGGATGTTCCGGTTCTTCTCAAGGAGTGAACTCGCTCGTTTGGAAACCATTGACCCGGTGCAATGTCGTTGTAATTTATGGGAGCACGGATCACGGTAATTAATATACCTCCGAGGAAAACATACCTATAGCTCTTCACCTGTCCGGAATAAAACCTTCGTCTTTCCTTAAAAATTGATACTGTTTTGGAGAATGTTTAATCGATCATCAAAATTTTATCAGACCGTTTTAATAATTTAGTCATTGATTGTATAATAACATATTGATATAACATTTCAAATTTTATCTGTTTAGTATTGTGGCTGTAATTAGTCAGTTCTGCACCTAAGAAATAAATCATAGTGCAAGAGGTTAAAATAACTCGACCACTTATGGACAAAAACCGAGGCCATATTGGAGAATGTTTGGAGAAATCGATGATCAAAATTTTGCTCATCAGACTGTTTTAATAATTTGTATAATCAGTGATTGTACAATAAAATATTGATATAACATTTCAAATTTTTTGTCTGTTTTAATATTGTGGCAGTAATTAGTCAGTTCTGACTGCACCTAAGAAATAAATCATAGTGCAAGAGGTTAAAATAACTCGACCACTTATGGACAAAAACCGAGGCCATATTGGAGAATGTTTGGAGAAATCGATGATCAAAATTTTGCTCATCAGACTGTTTTAATAATTTGTATAATCAGTGATTGTACAATAAAATATTGATATAACATTTCAAATTTTTTGTCTGTTTTAATATTGTAGCAGTAATTAGTCAGTTCTGATTGCACCTGACAAATAAATCATCGTTAAAGTCGACCACTTATGGACAAAGACCGAGGCCATATAGCTAGAGCGTCATGCAGCCCAAATCGTTTCAATAACTCCCGATTCGTATTAATAGTAACAGCGCGCGAAAATCAAGAGGTCGTTAAAGTAATCCCTAGAATCAAAGAACGATCATAAGATAACCAGTCGGCCTCGTAGATCCTCGTCATTTGCATAATGGATCTAACCGGGCCGATCCATTAGGAAACTTTGGTATAAACGATCGGTCGTGACGGGTCCAGAATAACCCTCGCATCTTTGTTGCTTCTTGCCTCGAACCTTCCTCGTCGAACGATTGCCAAGTATTCAAGGCCACTCTCTATCTATCGATACAGACATATCGAGCATGATTTATGATCGGAACGGCAAAAGTGCTGGCCACAATCGATCTATCTCGAGCTGGAACCACGATAGCCTTTCTATACGCCCGAGAATCTGGCATCCACTATGTCATTCAAAGCTCTCCTATAACCGCTTCTTCCTTCCACCTTGAATATTCTCTGACACGGTGCATCGATTCATCGGCGTTCCCTTTTTTCCACGGCTTCCGGTTGCTCATGAGACTCCTATGGCTGATGTTGAATTATAGCCGTTCATAAATGATTTTCGTTCCAGGAAAATGTATACTACTCCGTGTGCCAAATGCGGCTAGTTTATTCGCTTGATCGATTCGCAGCTTCAAATTTATGGGTATGGTAAAATAGAAAGGCTTTTACCGAACACCTGGCTGCTTTCAAATCTTAGGATCACTTGGGTATTATCGTATTAGGTGCGCTTTGACAACTGCTTTGCGTTTGAAAATTTGTCATTTTGGGTGAATGGGGATGTGGAGATTTATTTGGACAGTATCCCATTGGGTCATATTTAAAATTGGGGAAATTTATCTGAATCGGAGGATCACATATCTACATACTTGGATAATCCACTAATTTATTAGGGTAACTTATTTTATTAGACATCAGTAATTATTCAGACGTTGACATAACTGATGTGTGTATCGAACTGTTCCATATGTGTAATTTATTATAATTTACACATGATGCATATGTAATTTATATGTTATAATAAAGTATGTGTATGATGTTATATTTTTAATATTTATGCGTGACATCAGTATTTTATTAGACATCAGTAATTATTCAGAAATTGACATAACTGAAGTCGATGTGTGTATCGAACTGTTCCATATGTGTAATTTATTATAATTTACATATGATGCATATGTAATTTGTATGTTATAATAGAGTATGTGTATCATGTTATATTTTTAATATTTATGTGTGACATCATATGTGTATAGTATATGTTATGAGTATGCATACATATGTGATATATGTAACATATGTAACGTCATATTATTGAACATTTTGTAATATGATGCTTTACTGATAATTGACGATTTATTGATAATTGATGATTCATTGATAACTGATGGTCTATTGATAATTGATAATCTATTGATAATTGATGATATATTGATAATTCGTGATCGATCATTATTAATTGGTAATCGATTATTAATAATTAATAACTAATAATCAATTCTACATAAATGATCAATTACAGCATTGTTATAATTATTTTAAAAAATTATAAATTGTAACGGCTTTTAAATCAAATAGATTTTAATTTTTTTATGAATCAAGTATTCCAACAGAAAGAGAATAAGGATAACTTTTTCCTTTATTTTCAATTGCCTGGCAACGTGACTGGATACTACTTCTTACAAGTTCTATTCTTTTCAGTTTCGTTCAATTTTCATTAGACGGGGAAGCTGCGCAAGTAAGAGATTGTATTGGAAGACGTCTCTAACTTTGAAGAGCCAAAGCAACGGGAGATATTGCAGAAAAAAACCATAAACTCGAGCAGAGACTCGCGCCATCAATATCTTCTCTCGTCCTTCTCTGTATGCGGCAAAAACGTGGATGTCATTTGTGATAGACATCTAATAGGGAGACTTCGATGAAGAACGGATATAAAGATTATAACAAAAGCGATGTCAATCTCCAATGAAATAATCTTTTAAAATCGACATACTTTTAGTCGAATAAATATTCCTTCAAAATTAAATAGACGAGGCAATTAAAATTAAATGGACAATAATTTAGAATGAAATTATTCCTTGTTAGTTTACTTGAAATTCAATTATATTTTTAAAAAATTAATACAGTTATATTTGAAAATCAAAGAAAATTTGAGAATATAAAAATTTGTGCGCTCTCGAATTTCTTTCTGTCTCCCTAAAATACCACCCCGAAATATTTCCAGAATTTCGCTAAAAAAGATTGTCCTCGGTGCGAAAATCGTTTCATCATCGAAGTTTCATTTCGTCTATAAACGCAGAGAATTTTAAAAAGGAACGGCCCGGAGCGAGTGGGGTGGGGATTTAACAGGATCGCAGCGAAAAAGGACGGGGAAAAGGAAATTAAAACCTTCCCTTTGACCCGGCCTAATCCACGGCACAGATAGTCCAACGGGTTCAATAAAGCTTCCGTGATTTCCGGCGGTTACTTAGACATTATAACTCCGCCAATAGTCGGCCGTGGAACGTGTTATTTGCAAAATGGCCAGCCGATAAAAGTGAACCGCGTTGAAAGGGAGAGAACACGGGGTGGGGCGCGAGTATCCGTTCGGACCGGTCTAAAAAGAAAATAAAAAAAAAAGAGATAGAGCGAAGGAAAAAAACGTTTCATCGTCTCGATAGTCACGATATTTACCGGCGTTGAATGGAACGAACGTTTAAACTCGGATCGATCGACGGGTTTACGTGTAAGTTTGCCTGTCCGAATTAGAATTAATGGTTACTTGCCATTCGGGGGTTGCGTGTCTTATTAGCGTAAATTTTAACTTGGTGTATAATTCCATTCGGGATATCGTTTTGGTACTAATTGTTTGGTAGGTACTTGGGGGAGATTTTTAAGTATCCGCTGGTATACTGCCATTACCATTATTTCGTTATACTGTTGTGGTATATGGCATGGGTTCTTAAAGCGTAGTTAAAGTATCCGTTCTATTATACTGGCACTACCATTATTTCGTTATACAACTGCTAAAAATAATAATAATAGTAACGTTTGTATGTTTAAGTATGGCAGACTCTTGGTATATTGCCGCGGGGCGATATAGTATGTACAGGTTTTTAAAAACTGGTATAATACGTGATAATACCATGATGATGATATTACATGGTCCTACATAACATTTCATGTAAAAAAGAACGTCTTTAATATGCAATATAACGAGAGTCTTCTACAAATGAAGCTCCGGTGAAACAAAATTGTGTAAACCTCAATAACATTCAGTTTATGGCATCTAACATGTATGATTATGTTATATACGATGCTATGTAAAATTACTTGTGAAAGGGTTAATATGCAATATAACGAAAGTCTTCTGCAGATCAAATTGCAGTAAAAAAATTTGTTCAATGAGATCCCATTTTCAATATCTGTGAATTGTGATGACTATAGTTCTATTTAAACTTTCATATAAGGAACATATTAAATCGGCAATATAACGAAAGTCTTCTGCAGATCGAATTCAAGTAAAGAAAATTTACTCAAAATGAGATTCCATTTACAATATCTATGAATTGTGGTGACTATAGTTCTATGTGAACTTTTATACAAGGAAGATATTAAATCGGCAATATAACGAAAGTCTTCTACAACCTACCTCAGCAGCAAAAAATTTGTTCAATGAGATCCCATTTTCAATATCTGTGAATTGTGATGACTATAGTTCTATTTAAACTTTCATATAAGGAACATATTAAATCGGCAATATAACGAAAGTCTTCTGCAGATCGAATTCAAGTAAAGAAAATTTACTCAAAATGAGATTCCATTTACAATATCTATGAATTGTGGTGACTATAGTTCTATGTGAACTTTTATACAAGGAAGATATTAAATCGGCAATATAACGAAAGTCTTCTACAACCTACCTCAGCAGCTCACCTCAGTAGTATTTGATTTATACTATCAACTATGATTACAGTGTGCACGATCCTACGTAAAATTCCACGTGAAACGGAATGTGTTAAATCGGCAATATAACGAAAGTCTTCTACAACCTACCTCAGCAGCCCACCTCAGTAGTATTTGCTTTATACTATCAACTATGACTATAGTGTGCACGATCCTACGTAAAATTCCACGTGAAACGGAACATGTTAAATCTGCAATATAACGAGAGTCTTCCAAAAATCAAACTCCGAGTAAACAACCTATAAATACCTGACTAGCATTCGATTTATAGTATCAACTATGATTATAGCATACATAAATCCTACAGAAAATTTCACGCGATCATGTCTTGAATCTGCAATATATCGAAAGTCTCCCACAAATCAAACTCCAGATAAATCCCTCAATAATATTCGATTTATAGTACCAATATGATTATATTATGCATGATCCTACATAAAATTCCACATAAAAACGAACCTACACAATCTGCAATATAACGAGAGTCTTCCACAAATCAAACTACCAGTCTCATAAAATTTGCAGAAACATCTTCACGTCATAGTGGTCAATATACGCGATCAACCATGATGTCAGTCATCGAGTCAAAGAAGGATCCTCTCGCTAGTAGCTACTTGTTTCCCATAGGAAGCTTTTATCGGTTGTTTTTACCGTGTTTTCCAAACGAGCTTCCGCTTTCCTCTGCACACGCGTTTCTTCCGAGCCCGCGAAAAAATTCCTTTGATTGTCGAACTTAAGCCGCTAGCTGGCAGTATACGTAGAGTTAAAGCGACCACGTGTGTGTTCGTTCGTTTAACGACAAAGCGTAGTGTTTTATGAAGCTCCGCCACGGGAAACGTGCTCGTCAGCTAACTGCAACGAGGTCCGGGAAAATTACGGGAAAATCGGCCCGTTTTGTTTATGCGCCCGAACTCAGACACTGTTGCGAATCCACGAATGTAAAGGAACCGTTGTTTATTGCACAGAGATACAACATACGTAAACAGCGATGTAATGGTCTTTTTTGTGGGCATCGCGTTTTTAAAAGATCGTTGAAAATTTCATGGAATCGTAAAAGATTCGTGGGAAATCGGACCATTACCGGGAAGAATATTCTCCATGTTATGGGCGAGCTTTACGTTTTTACGACTACATTTTGACGAATATTTCTGATGTTGAGGTGAATAATCGTTTAAGTTTAAGTGTGATGTTAGGGGGGTGATCGCGGAGATTTTATTTAACTGGTTTCAAAATTTTTAGTAGTAGATAAAGTTAACATTTATTAAATTCTGAAATTTCCAAATTTCGAGATTTCAAAATTTCAACATTTTAAAATTCTAATGTTTCAGAATTCCAGAATCCCATATTCCAAAATTTCCAAAATTCCAAAATTCCAAAATTCCAAAATTCCAAAATTCCAAAATTTCCAAATTTCCGAATTCAAAATTCCCGCCCATTCTCATCACCCTATTAAACCCCTTCCACACTAAACCAACTTAAATTAAAAGATTACAACTACCGTCAAATTTCCCATCACGAACTACTATAATTAAAAAAGTGTATCAAAAGCGTTATAAAAACTTTGGATCGCGTTATCCGTGGAATATTCAGGAACAACGTTTACGTAGGTATCATAATGCACGATATATCCGTTTTCCATGAGCAATAATGCTTTCTAACGGGCCATAAAAGTGGTACGCTTCTAAATTATAGCGTCACAAGGTTAATTTGCGGCTCGGACAGTGTGGTCGATACATGAAGCATGACGGGGATGGTTTTCGTAGTTTCCCGATACTGACGCACACAGTCTTACAAACATAATTGCTCGACTCATCTTCGTGCACGTGATCGTAGTTCTAACACGCCCTCGAAGTAACGGATCCCTCGGCGACACTGTCAAACAATGTAACTTGGGACACTCCTCTGGACAATGTAGATATATCTGCTTGTGTAAACTAAGGAAGACTGACGTGGACGTATTATGACCTAATTGGAAGCTTTAATTGCCAGTCACGTTCACATTTTAGTGATACATACGCTTGTGCTTTGATGAAACTGTTTTACGTAATTATTTGCATGTGTTTGTACCTTGAGAATTTTGGTTCGACTTTTGAAATTCGAAAATTCAATTATTTATATAATTGCCCATATGAAGAATTGAAGAATTGAATAATGATAGAATGGAAGAATTAAATAATGGAATAATTAAATAATTGAATAATTGAATGATTAAATGATTGAATGATTGAATGATTGAATAATTGAATGATTGAATGATTGAATGATTGAATGATTGAATGATTGAATGATTGAATGATTGAATGATTGAATGATTGAATGATTGAATGATTGAATGATTGAATGATTGAATGATTGAATGATTGAATGATTGAATGATTGAATGATTGAATGATTGAATGATTGAATGATTGAATGATTGAATGATTGAATGATTGAATGATTGAATGATTGAATGATTGAATGATTGAATGATTGAATGATTGAATGATTGAATGATTGAATGATTGAATGATTGAATGATTGAATGATTGAATGATTGAATGATTGAATGATTGAATGATTGAATGATTGAATGATTGAATGATTGAATGATTGAATGATTGAATGATTGAATGATTGAATGATTGAATAATTGAATAATTGAATAATTGAATAATTGAATAATTGAATAATTGAATAATTGAATAATTGAATAATTGAATAATTGAATAACGATAGAATGCAAGAATTGATGAACTGAACATTTAAGGACTCAAAGAGTTGGAGACTTAATTAAACAATGGAAGCATTCAATAATTAAACAACTGAAGACTTGAAGTATTCAAAAATTCAGTTCTAAAGAATAGAATAATTGAAAAATTGAAAAATAGAAGAATGGATGAATTAAAAAATCAAAGAATTAATTAAAGTACTGAGGAGTTGAAGAATTAATTGAAGTGCTTAAGAGTTGAAGAATGGAATAATATTAGAATGGAAGAATTGAAGAATTGAATAATGATAGAATGGAAGAATTGAAAATTTGAGAAAAAGTGAAGAATTGAAAAGTTAGAAAATTGAAGAACTGAAGAATTGAAAAGTCGAAACATTAAAAAATTAAACCCTAAAATTGAAGTCCTGAGATGTTGATATCCTAAATACTAGAAGTCCTAAAATTCTAAAATCTTATCGAATATTAATCGATAGCTGATCGATGATTGATACATAGATATGATTGATAGTCATATTCATTGACGTTTGATTGATGATTGATAGATAAATATGATCGATTAATTACATCGATAATAATTATAAAGATATTTGACAATTAAATTGAAATTAAATTGAAACATCAAGAACATTCCCAAAGCGATCTAAACTTACAAATCCAGCAATCACCGAAAAGCAGAAAGCTTTCAAGGATTAATTATGAGCAAATGAATTACGCGTTAATGGAGACCGGCACAACATCGTGGTCGAATTTCTTCGAAAGGTTTTACAAGAAAAGTGCTCGAAGCGAACAGTTTCTGGCTGACTTTTAACTCCTGACGATACACTCATTGCGCCCGTATAACTCAGCTTGAGCCGAAATTTACGCTACTGTGGCAGCTTTATTTATCGAGCGTTTGAAGCCGAGCACAGTGGTAGGTAGGGGTTTATGACTTCTTCTCGGCTCCACCAGCCTTTCGGATTGCCAAGAAAACGTACACCTCTGGTGCTGGTACTTCCGTGTTGCAGCACGTGCGATCATCGTAAATGCACGCGCTTACAACCGTTTTGAGGCATGCATACGGAATCGAATTGTGCTGTGACGCATTCAAACGTACTTTGTTCAGGGCGTCGTTCATGTTGGACCGTTCAGAAATTCGTGGAATACGTTTCGATATGAAGTGAAGGAACATTCAAATTTTTGACTTTGAAGCTATTCATGTCTTCAAGCCGTCTGTTATGTTCTTGAATTGACAACACTTTTAGAATTTATCAAGAATCCAATTTTTACAAGTTCAATCAAATTTGTATGTATTCAAATTTTGCAATTTATGTATACAGGAATTTGCACGAGCCCCAAATCGTATATTCGATGTTTCGAAATGCCTCGTTTTGCACACAACCTCATATTAAAATGTTTAGTGATTTTCGCAGCTCGTCAAACAAAGCTACGTCAATTCATTTTGAATAGCTGGTCGGAGTTCGATACATTTACAATCGCTGGTACATGTTTAAAATAAACGGTGTTTGTAAATTAATAGTGTCACAGCGCACCTTTGATGCAAGGTCGTTACCAAACTCGCAGCTGGACCGATGATGTATTAGCTGAATCGTGTTGCATACGTTTTAATATTTTAATTATGAAAACCATGTATGGCTTGTTTAATACGCGGCCATGTCGAAACTTTACGCAATTAATTATTACTCGATATTCGTATATTTTATTCTGTTTTTATTAGTTTCTGCTTTAATTAGTGGACGTGTGCATACTCGATGTACTAGTTTGTGGTGTGATTTTATCTGGGTGGGAATTTTTGTACTTTGGTGAATTTGAGTGTGGAAAGTTGTGAAGGGGATTTTGGGATTTTGGGATTTGGGGATTTACAAGTTTGGAAACCTAGGGATTTCGGGATTTATTTGGAAGTCTAGGGATTTCGGGATTTATTTGGAAGTCTAGGGATTTCGGTATTTATTTGGAAATCTAGGGACTTATCTCCCTTAGCCCAAATCCCAAAATTCCAAGATTTCCAAATTTTCAAATTCCTAAATTTACAAATACCCATATCTCTAAATCTCTAAATTGTTAAATTCCCAAACTTTCAACTCTCAAAATCCATAGATTCCCAAACTTGGAAATCCTGAAATCCCTAGACTTCCAAACTTGAAAATCCTGAAATCCTTAGACTTCCACACTTGCAAATCCCAAACCCCCTAAATTCCCAAACTTTCAAATCCCATAATCCCTAAACACCCAAACCTAAAAATCCCAAAATCCCTAAAGTTCCAGCCTTGCAAATCCCGAAATCCCTAAATCTCCAAATCCCCAAATCCCCAAATCCCCAAATCCCAAATCCCCAAATCCCAAATCCCCAAATCCCAAATCCCAAATCCCCAAATCCCAAATCCTCAACTCCCAAATCCCCAAATCCTCAAATCACAAATTCCCAAATCCCCAAATTCGAAAACTCCCCCCAAAATTCCCAAGACCCACTCCCCCCAAACTTCCCACTAACCCAACAAAAATACTGCAACGTAATATTTTACTCTTCCAAATACCGTGTAAAATTCCATTTTCCGTCTTCGACATTTTACATGCGCCAACTTAATAACGCAATTAATAAAATCGCAAAATTAAATGAACATATTCATAATAATCTTTATTACAATATGCAGATGACCATTTTCGATGCGATCGCCAACGTGTTACCATTTGCAGGAAATTTATTTCTGATACGTGTAGCAAAAATTAATGAGTGTTATTAATATCGTAATTGTAATACGTAATACCAACATACAATTCAACGATTAAATGTACTGAATAATGGTGTTTCCATGTAGGGGACGGTTGCTTTAATTGGACAATCACCCGACGGCTGTTTGTAACGAAAATCTGGACGACGTTCCACTTATCTGAAATTTTACAATAACTTCGTGAGGAAGATTAATTTCATTTCTGTATAAGCTTTCTTTTAGGCAAGGTTCTAAAATTATTAATTTTTAAATTAATTTTATTTTATATTAATTAATTAATATATTAATATTAATATATATTAATTAATATATTAATATATTAAAAATTCTTATTTTAATGAGGTACATGTGTACAAATTTTAATATTAAATATGTTAAGTGCATAAATAGTTTTTGATGAATATACTGGGCAAATATTGTGTGCACATTCATATAAAGTTTTATAAGGTTCATTAGATATCAAGCATCAAGAAACTTTCAAACATAACTCCATTAATAATCCCTCGTTAGGTATAACAGGGAGCATCAAATTTCAAGAGTCATAGATTCCATGAAATGTGTGGCCATCAAAGGGTGAAGTACCATGACATAGTCAAATTTGTCCGGGTCAAAGTTAAATCCATAATTCCTCTACTGTAATGCTCGTTAATACAAAAACGTCACTCGATGTTTTGCTGTTTGATGGAACAGTCAATTGCAATATTACTTTTTTTTATATAAAAAAGAGAAATTGTAAGCAGTGCTATTTATATACTAACTGTACATTTATACAGGGTGTCACAACTAGTGTAGGTCATTGAAATGGGGGGTAGCTGACGAGATTCTGAATAAGATTTCCCTTTGCGGAAATGGGGTGCGAAGCTTCGTTTTTGAATTATTAAGGAAAAACGCGGACACGTAGAAATGGGGGAGTAGAGAAAATATAGCGTGGAATTACGACGCGTGGAAATAGGAGGCGTAGGGAATATAACGCGTGGAATTACGCCGCGTGGAGATTCAACGCGTGGAAATACGGGGCGTAGGGGATATGACGCGTAGAAATACGGAGCGTAGAGAATATAAAGCGTAAAATTACAACGCGTGGAAATGGGGGAGTAGGAAATATAACGCGTGGAATTACGACGCGTGGAAATAGGGGAGCATAGGGAAAATAACGCGTGGAATTACGCCGCGTGGAGATTCAACGCGTGGAAATACGGGGCGTAGGGGATATGACGCGTAGAAATACGGAGCGTAGAGAATATAAAGCGTAAAATTACAACGCGTGGAAATGGGGGAGTAGGAAATATAACGCGTGGAATTACGACGCGTGGAAATAGGGGAGCGTAGGGAATATAATGCGTGGAATTACGCCGCGTGGAGATTCAACGCGTGGAAATAGGGACGTAGGAAATCAGAGCGCGAGGATTACGCGTGCGCAGACGCGAGAGCGCAGCTTTGAGCCTAGAGGCGGGGCGCGTGCGCAAACGCGAGAGCGCAGCTTCGAGCCTAGAGGCGGGGCGTGTGCGCAGACGCGAGAGCGCAGCTTCGAGCCTAGCGTCTGCGCATGCATAATCCTCGCGCTCTGACTGGTACGCGTTTTTCCTTAATAATTCGAAAACGAAGCTTCATATCCCATTTCTGCAAAGGGAAATCTTATTCAGAATCATGTCAGCTACAAATATAGCAGAGAAATACAATCACTTGTTCCATACCACTTGAATAATATAATTTGTACAATTCAATATGAAAGATTAAAATAAAAAATAATGTTGTACCGTTATAAATAAAAACGATATGTAGATTACCTCTACCTGACCCTTCTATTAATATTTATTAATATTTATATACATTATGAATTATTAATATACATTTATATGCATTATACATTATTCATATACATTTATATGCATTATACATTATTCATACACATTTATATACATTATTGATACACGTTACTTACAATAATATGAAAATTAATAAAAAGTCTATCCCTCTTTAAAAGTATGATATGACCCAGATTAAAAAATATGGATATCGTGAAAATTAACAGAACGACAAATTATCAAAGACCAGTATAAATCCTATGAACGCAATAATCGACAGAATAATCGTATCAATAAACAAAAGTGCAATCCCGAAAAAATGGAAGGTGCTTCGCATACAGTAGCAATTTGCCCTCTCCTCCCAAACGGTTTAATCCAATCCGTACATGGAAATGATCGCCAGCGAGTCTCCGATCGGTGCATGGCCTCGAACCTGAGCCAATTCGATCGCATTATGTAACGTTTTCCCAGTCTGCATGTTTATAATAGCAGAGCTGCAACGTGGGCAGAAAAACGACTCGGAAATTCGCTCAGCTCGAAACTCGGCTAGGCCAACACCGGGAAACATCAGGTTTTTCCATCGATCCGGTTACAACGGCTCGGTATTTGGCATTTAATGAAGAATACCGGTACCGAGGGAGATAATGAAACACTCGCGCACAAAAATGGCCGTCCGCGACACGGGAAATCAATTTCCAAGGCGGGAACCATCGAGGAACTTCCTGCACTCGACACGCACGTCCGCGAATGCTAACTCTTGTCACGTACCGATGTTCCGAATAAATCATTGCAACGTCAACAAAAAAAATTGCGAAAATCTCTCTCGCTTTTGTTGAAACAATTCTGAGTGTTGTTGGGTCGTTGATTACAGGGGGCATCAATTTTTTTCGGATACGGGTTTTTGTTTATGGTTGTTTCTAATTAAGTTTGAAGCGCCCATAGTAAGATCAAATGTTCAAATCTTCAGATCCCTAGGTCGCCAAATCTTCAACTCTTCAAATGTAAAAATTTCTAAATCTCCAAGTTTTCAAACCCTTAAACTCACAAATCTGTAGAGTCCCAAATCTCCAAGTTCCCAATTCTCCAAACTTTATAAGTTTTAAATTTCCAAATCTTCAAACTCCCAACTCTCCAAAGTCTCAAATCTCCAAACTCCCATATCTCCAAATCCCCAAATCCCTAAATTGCCAAATCCTCAAATTTTCAAATGCTTATATTTCCAAGTACCCATATCTCCAAGTCCTCAAATCCCCAAATTCCTCAAATTCCTCAAATTCTCAAATCCCTGAATTCCCAAATTCCCCAAATTCCTCAAATTCTCCAAGTCCCCCAAATTCCCCAAATCCTCTAAATCCCCCAAATTCCCCAAATTCTCCAAATCCCCCAAATTCCCCAAATTCCCAAATCTCCAAATCTCCAAATCCCCAAATCCTTAAATCTCCAAATCCTCAAATCCTCAAATCCTTAAATTCCCAAATTCCTCAAATTCTCCAAATCTCCCAAATTCTCCAAATTCCCCAAATCCCCCAAATCCCCCAAATTCCCCAAATCTCCAAATCCTTAAATCCCTAAATCTCCAAATCCCCAAATCTCCAAATCCTCAATCCCTGAATTTCCAAATTCCCCAAATTCCCCAAATCCTCAAAATTCCACAAATTCCCCAAATTCCAAAACCCTAAAACTTTCTTTCTCAATTTCACCCCAAGTATTAACAACAAATTTTACAATCCCCTAAAGCTTCATAACAATTTAAAACATCCCAACATCAAAACCAACAGACAATTCCATCAAACCCAAAAAGATATTCCCAGAACATGCTGATTACCCGAACGCTTCCAATATCGTAAACCACAAAGGGTTGAAATATTCGAAGGCAGCATCTCCACGATCTCCAGTCGGCCACAATAACCATCATAAATCTCCCGTAATTTTTCCCCGGAGGTGTTGCAATATTCTCGCAGGTTTTCGACGATACTCGCAAGCGTCCGCGATAAAGTTCCAGCGAACAGGCGTCCGCAATCAAAGACGGTCAAACCGATGATTAACTGCGACCGACTGCTGAACTAATTACAAACTTGATCGATTTTTCACCGTTCCTTACCCGTGTCTCTCGTTTTCCAAAGATTTATCTTCGTCTTCGTGGAAAATCATTTCGAAAACGTCGAACGTTTCTGGTTTCATTTGGGAACTGCGTCGCTGCGTCAGCGGTTCACGATATAAGTGAACTGTGTCTGGGTAATGAATTTCGATTTCTGGGAGTGGATTTTTGTAGGTAGACTTTTGTGGCATAAGGAGGGTTCTTTTTAAATAGGTTCTATTTTATTGGGGGGTAATAATTTGGAGATTTGGGAATTTGGAGATTTGGGAATTTAGGGAGTTGGGAATTTAGGGATTTGGGAATTTGAAGATTTGGAAATTTGAGAGTTTTAAAACTTGG
>NW_003797267.1:611350-634908 GCF_000220905.1 Megachile rotundata
GCGGGTGGCGGTGTTTTCGCGAAGAAGCGGAGTCGTTTGGATTTATCGTCGGTCTTCACGGTCACCGACAGGGTGTAATACTGGCCCAGAAAGCCGTTCGTCTCGCCGAGGTCGTCCAAACTCCACTGCAACACGCGGAAGTTAGGCGAACGGAGTTTACGCTCGACGATCTTATTGATGTCGGAGTCGAGCAGCACGCTCGGTTTCTCGTCGACGGAGCGTAGCGGCGAGTCGAAACGGCAGGTCGGGTCAGCGATCATCGTCGTCATCTTGGGAACTCCGGAGCTGGTTTCCGGAGGACTTATATAGCCTGTGGCTGTAAATAAACCTCGCGAAAAATGGTTCTCCCACAAACGCGCGACTGACGGGACGATTCGATAGAGAATCGCTTCGGCAAACATCCCGGTTGTAGTAATTTACACATCCCGTAAATCTGTCGTACACCTCTTAGCGACGAGAAAACGAACTGTGTGTGATTTATGCCGCGGCGCGGAAAAAAACGACGCGATAGCGCGACGAGAAAATTCTGCTACGATCACGCGATTGATTGATCGCGGAAAAGTGTCATGGCGGAAGATAACTTCGAAAAATTCGACGGATCGTTTTCTCCGACTTTTTGATAAAACTCGATCATCTTGCAAGATAAGGCGATTGTGTAAAGAGCGGGTTAAGACCCGAACAAACGATGCGGTAATACTCGCCGGGGTAATGAAGGCACAATGTTTGAGAACATCGAGAGAAAGAAAGTGCAGATGCTTCAACTGCGGAGTGTGCTGAAGGGATTAGGAACTGATTGAACGTGTGTCTTCCGGCAAGGAACTTTTTGGATTTCAGAAGCTTGTTGGTGAAACAGATGCGTTTCCTAGTGTTGCTATTTCGGGTGAAACGAAGAGATTCAGAGACATTTTGACGTACTCGTGACTTTGATGTGTAACATTTCACTTTTGTGTGCAGAGGTTTATTTCTGTTTGCGGAGACATGAGACTGATGATTAGTCTGATATTTGGGGTTCAAGGTTGCTAGTTTAGGAATTTGAAAAACTTAGAAAATTTGGGAATTTGGGGGATTTCGAAGATTCTGGGGGTTTTGGCAATTTTTGAGATTTTGGGGATTTTGGAAATTTTTGAGATTGTGGGGACTTTAGGGATTTCGGGAATTTTGGAGTTTTTGGGGATTGCGGAGATTTTTGGAATTTTGGGAATTTTAAGGATTTTGGGAATTTGGTAATTTAGGAATATAGAAATTATGGCAATTCGGAGATGTGAAGATTTGGAAATATAGAAATTTGGAAAATTGGGAAATTAGTACCTTGGAAATATTGGAATTTGGGAAATTAGAAAATTGCAAAATTGAGAAATTGGACAATTGGTAATTTGAGAAATTGGAAAATTGAGAAATTGGAAAATTGGAAAATTGGAAAATTTGGAATTTGAGAAATTAGGATGTTGGAAAATTGGAAATTTGGGAAATTGGAAAATGGAAAAATTACGAAATTGGGTAATTAGTAATTTGAGAAACTGAAAAATTAGGAAATTTGGAACTTGGTAATTTGAGAAATTAGGATATTGGAAAATTGGGAAATTGGAAAATGAAAAAATTACGAAATTGGGTAATTACTAATTTGAGAAATTGGAAAATTAGGGCATTGGGAAATTGGTAATTTGAGAAATTAGGATATTGGAAAATTGGAAAATTGGAAAATTGAAAAATTACGAAATTGGGTAATTACTAATTTGAGAAATTGGAAAATTAGGGCATTGGGAAATTGGTAATTTGAGAAATTGGAAAATTGGTAAATGTTGGAAAATTGAGAAATTGGAAAACTGGAAAATTAGGAAATTGGGAAATTGGCAATTTGAGAAATTAGGATATTGGAAAATTGGGAAATTGGGAAATTGGAAAATGAAAAAATTACGAAATTGGGTAATTAGTAATTTGAGAAATTGGAAAATTGGATGACTGGAAAATTAGGGCATTGGGAAATTGGTAATTTGAGAAATTAGGATATTGGAAAATTGGAAAATTGGAAAATTGAAAAATTGAAAAATTGAAAAATTGAAAAGTTGGAAAATTGGAAAATTGGAAATTTGGAAACAGAAAAATGTGAAGAATTTTAATTTCAAAAATTGAACAATTTAGAAATCTGCAACCTTGAAAGTTCAAAACCTTGAAAATCCAATAATCAAAAACTTTCAAAATAAATTTAAAAATCTGTAAAAGCCATTAAACTTGATATTGGAAATTTTCATTCAAGCAACGCAAAAAATGATCACGCCTAAATACTCGAGTTCCATACAATAATCGTCATAACTGCAGTCTGATAAAATAATTTTAATCCCGTTCTAAATTTACTTGACAGAGTCAATTCTGGTTGCAGCACGAGACTCGTAAATCAATTTTGAAGATGACTCGAATAAATATTGAAAGAGTAGGAGACGCGCTGGGGAAACAGTAACCCGGAGAAAAATCTCCATAAAATGTTAATATTTCTCTCTATGAGATAAACGACGGTCTTGCCTGGCTGTTATATTTATAACAAAATTTCAAATTGCGAATGTTTCAACGTGAACACTGAAACAGATAAGGATTAAGCGAAAGCCCTATGTTTGCTTTAGAAAATCTGACTGGGCAAAAAGTTACGGCGACTGATTTCTTTTGGGAACGTCTATCCTTAAGGGATTAATGTTGGATATGCTTCGAACACACACTCCGTGTGCACACATGTGCGAACATGCGAGTCGCAAAAAACAATACGGGAAAACTCCCGATTTAAAGGCAAAGTATGTTGGTACTCAACTTGAAATGAAGCAAAATGCTTCGTGTATTAATTTACTGGTATATTATTTTCAAGGTTGTTTCTGTTTTAGAACGAAGTTAGGTTGCAAAATTAGTATAATTTTTACATTTTTTAGTTTATTTGCAAGGAGGTTTGGGGGAAGTATTACGTATTTTTGTTTAAAATTATTTTTTTTTTGAATTATGAAGTTTAAGTTATGTATGTACTGGTAAGATGGAAGATGGAGGGCCAGATGTCACGTGACTCCTACGAAATTGGGAAGTTGGGAAATTGGTTATATCACACATTGGAAAATTGGGTAATAAGAAAATTGGAAAATTAGGAAATTGGGAAATTGAGAAAATGGGAAATGGGAAAATGGGGAAATTGGTACTTTGGTAACATGGGAAATTGGAAAATTGGCTATTTGGCACATTGGAAAATTAGGTAAAAGGAAAATTGGAAAATTAGGAAAGTGGTAATTTGGGAAATTGGGAAATTGGAAAATTGGGTAATAAGAAAATTGGAAAATGGGGAAGTTGGTAATTTGGAAACATGGGAAATTTGAAAATTGGGAGATTCGGAAATTGAGAAATTCGTAAATTGGTAATTTGGGAAATTAGAAAATTGGGAAATTAGAAAATTGGAAAATGGGAAATTGGGAAATTGGGAAATTGGGAAATTGGGAAATGGGAAAATTGGGAAAATTAGGAAATTGGTAATTTGGTAGTTTGGTAGTTTGGTAGTTTGGTAATTTGGGAAATTGGGAAATTGGAAAATTGGGTAATAAGAAAATTGGAAAATTAGGAAATGGGAAAATGGGGAAGTTGGTAATTTGGAAATATGGGAAATTGGAAAATTGGGAGATAGGAAATGGGAAAATGGGGAAGTTGGTAATTTGGAAATATGGGAAATTGGAAAATTGGGAGATTCGGAAATTGAGAAATTCGTAAATTGGTAATTTGGGAAATTAGAAAATTGGAAAATTGGGAAATTGGAAAATGGGAAATTGGGAAATTGGGAAATTGGAAAATTGGGAAAATTAGGAAATTGGTAATTTGGCAGTTTGGTAATTTGGGAAATTGAGAAATTGGGAAATTGGGAAATTGGGAAATTGGAAAATTGAGAAATTGAGAAATTGTAAAATTGAAAAATTGAAAAATTGGGAAATTGGAAAACTGGGAAATTGGAAAATGGTGCGTGTAACTATAATCTCATACAGCACAAACCCCTTTTATTTCATCTACAACAATACATTTATAGACCTAACAAAATATTAGTTTTAATCACCAACATTTCAATTTCATAATACAATAAATATGTTACATTTATTTATTTTTAACTGCATCAAATATAATCCTACAATATATTCGGCTACGTTTAAAAATAAATTTTAAGTATTAACGTGTCGAGAAATGTGAAGGAGTAGAATAGGAAGCAATTCTTTGAAACGAGTGATCCAATTAAATAACACAGTAATATTTCAACGTCACAATCATGGTGCTATTTTTATTTGAAATATCGAAGGAAATTTAATTTAGCGGCAAATGAAAGCACTCGAGGTTATTAAAATGCAATGTTCGGGAAACAATTTCCCTCTGTATCGAAATTTATTCGTTACCATACGATGGCGTATCTGTGGCAAATTTCTTTCTGAAATATCGTCGAAGGAACAATGAAACAAATTATAAATGGGTCGATAATCATTTTGCTAATTAAAAAATAATGTCGCGGTTAATTTAAATAAAAACAGTGAAACTTTCAATAAACTCTTAAGTTTAGAGAAAAAAATTTTGTTAAAAACACGATTTTTATCATCAATATAATTCATTTGATTTTTCACCTCGAAATTTGTAAAAAAAAAATTGTAAATTTGATTAAAAATGACGGACAAAATTTTTTACAAAAATGTTTGTAATATTCCCAATAATAAATGAATTTTTACAAAATATTTCTAAACTACTAAAAATAAGTACTAGTCTAAAAATAATTACAGTAATTGCACTCTAAAAATAATTACACAGTGTTACTTTCCAATGCAAATACTAACCTATCCACACATTAAAAAGCTAATTTTATTAAAAAAAAAATCACTCACAAAAATACAAAATAGTCAAAACAAAATATATAAAAGGTATTGTAGCGCAAAAATCCAAAGAGCAGTTTTGACCAGTAACGTACACGCAAGTTCATATATTATTTTCAAGCCATCATACTTAATGGGTTTCTTCATCTCCAATAAAATCCAATTTGCGGATGATCGATCGTTTGAATTTATATCGAAAGCGGAAGCGGTGTGTAACTGTAAGTCGAAGAACGAGGAAGCGTAAAGCAGAGAGCACGATGAACGCGTAACCCCGAAGTAGAGAGGGAGAAAACATTAAAGTCCATGGGGTACTATAAAACAATTTCAAAGAAACTTCTCGAGGCTCTGCTAGCCGCTGAAATTTATTTGCGCTCGCCAAGAAGGCGTCCCCAACTTCTTAGCCGGAGTTCAGGGCGGGGGAAGTAACGTATTAATGAGGTCACACTATGGGTAACCCTTTCGGGTTTCTTGCTGCACGTTGATCGATTGGAAAATTTAAATAATTTGGGGTGATGGATCGGGAAATGGAGATTGGGGGTTGGAGAAATAGGGGGGTTGGAAAATTGGGGGATTTGGAAGGGAAATTTGGGAAATATGGGAAACTTGGGATATTGGGAAATTTGGGAAAATTGGGAAAATTGGGAAAATTGGGAAAATTTGAGAAATTGGGACATTGGGACATTGGGACATTGGGACATTGGGACATTGGGACATTGGGAAATTGGGACATTGGGAAATTGGGTCATTGGGAAATTGGGACATTGGGAAATTGAGACATTGGGAAATTGGGACATTGGGACATTGGGACATTGGGACATTGGAAAATTGGGAAATTGGGAAATTGGGAAATTGGGAAATTGGGAAATTGGGAAATTGGGAAATTGGGAAATTGGGAAATTGGGAAATTGGGAAATTGGGAAATTGGGAAATTGGGAAATTGGGAAATTGGGAAATTGGGAATTTAAGAAATTGGAAAATTGGTAATTTAAGAAATTGGAAAATTGGAAAATTGGTAAATTAAGAAATTGGAAAAATGGAAAATTGGTAATTTGAGAAATTGGAAAATTGGTAATTTGAGAAATTGGGAAATTAGGAAATTGGGAAATTGGGAAATTGGGAAATTGGGAAATTGGGAAATTGGGACATTGGGAAATTGGGAAATTGGGAAATTGGGAAATTGGGAAATTGGTAATTTAAGAAATTGGAAAAATGGAAAATTGGTAATTTGAGAAATTGGAAAATTGGTAATTTGAGAAATTGGGAAATTAGGAAATTGGGAAATTGGGAAATTGGGAAATTGGAAAATTTGAAGGTTGGAAAATTGTAAAATTAGGAAATTAGAAAATTAATGATTTGAAAAATTGGCAAATTAAGAATTTGAAAATTTGGAGATTTGGGAAATTAGGAAATTAGGGAAATATTGAAAGCAATCTAAATGCTCTCAAACTCAAAAAATTCAGCTATGACGTCTTCATGTCCCCCCGCATTAAAATGACGAAGTATTCGGTTCTCATATCCCATGCGAGTGAAGAGAAGAGCCCGAAAGTATAACTTGATAAAAGATCGTCTTAACAGAAGGATTGTTCAAGGTGAAAAATTATTACGTGCATGAGCTGGTATTTATCCGATCTATC
The DNA here is from genome assembly GCF_000220905.1 of Megachile rotundata. Lineage (NCBI taxonomy): Eukaryota > Metazoa > Arthropoda > Insecta > Hymenoptera > Megachilidae > Megachile > Megachile rotundata. The sequence goes on from NW_003797267.1 coordinate 617,847, forward strand.
AAACAGTGTGGACGGGAACGATCGACTGGCCCGGTTTACACAAACATTGTGTCAACTGCGAGTAGTTTCACGTGAAAACGAAAAAAATCGAGCCATCGACGGCCTCGTTTCCCGGATGAATTAACTTCTTTAAGCAAACATCGAGCCGCAAACCGAGTAATTTTCTAATCAAACTGATGCATCGCAAACGCAAAAATTAAACGCAATACGTTGTTCGACATGTAAAATATGAATTCCCTAATATTTAAATTTCTGAGCCAATAAATATTTTTAGTCGAAAATTTCGATCTATAGAAACGCATTCGAGTGAAATTCATTCGCTTTCTCAAGATGTGCTAAACTTCTTAGAATCGGGGAGGAATGTATTAATGAGGTCACACTCTAGATACCCCTTTCGGCTTCGTTACTTTACGTTGCCAAAGGTATATAATTCGATTAACCGCTGTTCCGTAGGCTATAATACTGCTCGATGTATGTATGTACACGCCGTCGTAATTATTGCTGATCGAATTTTCACCGCAACGTTCTGCAATAATTTCCAGTGCACACAGATTTTAATCAGGCTACTCGCCGCTCGTAAAAAAAATAATCCCGGCTCGTTTAAATTAACGCGCCGATTAAATCGCAATTGATCCATGCGATCGGGTACGTTTTATTTACGGCCTTCAAAATTGCTTTATGCGTTAACAAACGATGCTAAATAATACCTTAATAATGGTACGGGCATTTAGAAACTTAATTGTGAATGTGATGATATAATAAACTATCTTTATTTTTATTTTATACTTCCTGTAGTAATATTTATAAATACAGGATGTTTCAGAAGTAGTCTAGAAATGGGGGTAGCTGACGTGATTTTGAATAACATTTCCCTTTGCGAAAATGGAGTTTGAAGCTTCGTTTTTGAATTATTAAGGAAAAACACGGATCAATCGGAGCGCGAGGATTACGCATGCGCAGACGCGAGAGCGCAATCACGCATGCGCACACGGACGCGCAATCGCGCTTGCGCATACGGACTCACAAGTACAAATCCGTCTGCTTATTAAACGTCTTAATAACAATTTAAATAATAGACCTATTTCACCTATATCATACTATTATTTTCTTCTCGGTAAACATTTTTGTCTTTGAAAATCTTGAAAGCGTCACTCAACTTGCTTATTAAATACCCAAATAACAATTTGAACTCCACATTCATTTCACCTATATCATACTATTATTTTTTCCTCAATAGACACTTTTGTCTCAGAAAATCTTGAAAGCATCACTCAACTTGCTTATTAAATACCCACATAACAATTTGAACTCCACATCCATCTCACCTATATCATTCTATTATTTTTTCCTCAATAGACATTTTTGTCTCAGAAAATCTTGAAAGCATCACTTGCTAAACACAAATAAAATTCTACACAATCTAATTCCCCCATTATTCTCACCATACCTCAAAAATCTCGAAAGCGAAAGATAAAATATTTCCCGCGAATCCCACGAACGATATCATCCCTATCCTCGGAAGATACTCGCAGAGTTGACCGTATTCCCTGGAATTTGATTCGGTAGGGACGCTATATCCAGCCACTGAACGGTGGTTGATACCGGGATTGCTACTTCCGAATACGAGGGTGGAAACACCATGAAAAGAGCCGGCTATATACACGGATGCATGCACGGTATATATTTCCGCATCACGCTGCAGTAAGTTGCCTTCTCTCGTGCAAGGCATCGAAACTCAAAGCCCGCACAGAAAGTATCGATACGAATCTCGGTGACTTTACGTAACCGAGAACACACTCCCTTCAAAGGGTGTGCAATATACTTACGATCAATTCATCGATACCTTTCTATTGTCGTTTTTGTACAATGAACTTGCCTTTGCTCATTTATTGTTGATGTTGTGACATTGTTGCAATTTTTTGAGGTTAGGTTCTATGGAGGGCTGGTTGGATTTAGGGTGCATGCTGTTTGTCGTAGAATTTTGTGTAAATATTTAACTAACTGTTTGACAAATTTTTTTGAAAATGTTCAAGAAACTGATTAACAAATTTTTTTGTAAGTATTGAATGAAGTATTTAGACAATTTTTTTATATATGTTGAACAAAGTATTTAACAGACATTTTCATGCATATTAAATAAAGTGTTTATTATTGTGTTTATTTTTTATAAATGTATATTGAACAAACAGTTCAACAGAATTTTTTTATATAAATTAGACCAACGGTTGCCATAAAATTACAATAATTTATGCTTCATTCAGAGGCGAACTCTGAGCAACTCTAAAGCTTCCGGCATTATTTGATTCGCTAAAAGAAAGGAAGGTTCCGATCGATCTCGAAGAAGCCATGGAAACTTGCCTAACAGACCACGACTTTCCGTTCGTCCTCATCGATTAGGAGGAGTTTCCGGCTGTAGAACTCTGCCATTCTGCTCGATCGATTGAATTTCTTCTCGGGGACGTCGACTTGGAGCCTGTTCGGTCGACCGTACCAGAGATTAGTAGTCATCGGGACCTTGTGACCTTTGTTCTCCTCAGAGATCTCCAGCCAGAAAAGGCTGGGCTTAGTGCGATCGCATCTTGGCTTCCGCGGATCGAAATCGTGCTTGTGAAGACGCTCGTACGCCGATTTTCTGCTATCCTCTTTGTTATTGTTGAAGTACGTGATCACGTGACGGGGGGCGAACGGCTCTAACTGAAAATCGATCTTGGTAACAAAGTAGCTGGGCCAATGTTATAATGTGGAGGGGCTTTCGGAATCGTTTAACTTTCTTAATTTCCGGGGACGGGGGCCGGTTGGATCAAGGTCTGTTTTATAGAGCTACATGGGGACCGAAGTCTATTTTATAGTATTATGTGTGGAGCGAATTATATTTTATAGTATTAGATGTGGAGCGAAGTATATTTTATAGTATTATGTGTGGACCGAAGTATATTTTATAGTAGTACACGTGGACCGAACTCTAATTTATAGTAGTATGCGAGGACCGAACTCTAATTTGTAGTAGTACACGTGGACCGAAGTCTATTTTATAGTAGTACACGTGGACCGAACTCTAATTTATAGTAGTACACGTCGACCGAACTCTATTTTATAGTAGTACACGTGAACCGAACTCTATTTTATAGTAGTACGCGTGGACCATACTCTAATTTATAGTATTACACGTGGACCGAACTCTAACTTATAGTAGTACACGTGGACCGAACTCTAATTTATAGTAGTACACGTGGACCGAACTCTAATTTATAGTAGTACACGAGGACAGAACTCTATTTTATAGTAGTACACGTGAACCGAACTCTAATTTCTACTATTACACGTGGACCGAACTCTAATTTATAGTAGTACACGTGGACCGAACTCTATTTTATAGTATTACTCGTGGACCGAACTCTAATTTATACTATTACACATAGACCGAACTCTAATTTATACTATTACACATAGACCGAACTCTAATTTATACTATTACACATAGACCGAACTCTAATTTATACTATTACACATAGACCGAACTCTAATTTATACTATTACACATAGACCGAACTCTAATTATAGTACTACACGTGGACCGAACTCTAATTTATAGTAGTATACGTGGACCGAACTCTATTTTATAGTATTACACGTGAACCGAACTCTATTTTATAGTAGTACACGTGGACCGAACTGTATTTTATAGTAGTACCCGTGACCTATACACTAATTTATAGTATTACACGTGGATGGAACTCTATTTTATAGTATTACACGTGGACCGAACTCTAATTTATAGTAGTACACGTCGACCGAACTCAATTTTATAGTAGTACACATGGACCGAACTCTAATTTATAGTAGTACACGTCGACCGAACTCAATTTTATAGTAGTACACATGGACCGAACTCTAATTTATAGTAGTACACGTCGACCGAACTCAATTTTATAGTAGTACACATGGACCGAACTCTAATTTATAGTCGTGGACCGAACTCTAATTTATACTATTACACATAGACCGAACTCTAATTTATACTATTACAGATAGACCGAACTCTAATTTATACTATTACACATAGACCGAACTCTAATTTATACTATTACACATAGACCGAACTCTAATTTATACTATTACACATAGACCGAACTCTAATTTATAGTAGTACACGTGCACCAATCTCTATATCATACTATCACATCTTTCTATAAATTTTGTATGAAACTTAACAATTTAGGTTAGGTGCACTATTTTTCTTACTATAGGGTACTTCTTAGCCGCTCTGCGAATGCTTTCTTCGCCCGCTCGCATGCGAACACATGGTATAACGTACTCCGCTTCAAACATTCTTATCTTATCATTACTAATGATTTATTAACTGTGAATTTCTGGGTTTTACTGAATTAACTGAAGTTGAGGAGACAAAAGGATGTCGGAAACGCTTGTACAGATTACAAGAATAAATCTGAACGTCAGAGTAAAATATATATAACTGTCTCTCAATTCATAGAAAATTTAATTTAGTAGTTTAATGCTCAACATTTTAATTTTTTAACTTTTTTTAATTTTTAAAAACATGAGTTACTGCTTCATAATTTTTTACAAAATTGCTTAACTTTTTTTTAATTTTTAGTTAGTTTTTCAGATGGTTTGATAATTATTAGTCTCATTGCTATTTAATTTTGTAACAAACTTAATGTTTTCTGTTAAAAAATCATTGACTAATAATTATAGGATAATTATATATTTCTCATCAGACTTAAAATAAAAAATGTCAAATGTCATCAAAAAACATATGAAAAAATATTATTTTAAATAATGAATATAGTCCAACAAAAATGTCTAAACCATAAACTACAAAAACTACACACTTCAACATTTTAAAAGTGACAAACTCTAAAATAAAAAGAATTAATAACAAAATAAATTGAAACTACTATTCCTAAATTTGAAAGAACAGCAATTTTTGACAATACTGTACGTAAACCATGATTTAATAACAAAGTATATAAATCAGTACAAGAATGATTAACCGTATGTTTGTTTAACAAGTGCCACGATGCGCCATCTCACGAAATGCGCAACAAGTTCCCGCAGGTAAATCATTAGTTCGACGATTTTATGCCACGCGGCGCTGCTTGTATAATTCCTACTAATTTTCAGGACGAACAGCACCATCGAAATTAAATTAATTAAGAACGGCACTTAATTAATTAGATTCGAGGGGGACCGATAAGCCAACTAGCAGTTTTCTCTTCCGGTTTCAGCGTTCAGTCAACTTTCGTTAACTCGATTAATTCTTCTCGCAATTATCTCGTTACATTTTGTTCGTTCTCTCGTTTATTCTTCTTTTATTATGGTTCTTCTATTTTATAGTGTTTGACAAATATTTTGAGTGCAATTTTGGAATTTTGGGATTTTAGGATTTGGGAGATTTTTTGTGTTTTTATTTTGGGAAGGAATTTTGGAACTTTGGGGTTTTTTGAGGGTATTGAATTTTGAGGTGCTTGAAATTTGGGAAAATTTAATTTTAGGGGTTTTGGGGGTTTCAGGGAGTGGAATTTTGGAATTTTCTAATTTTAGAGATTTTGGAAATTTGAGAAAGTGGAACTTTGAAATTTTGCAGGTTGGAAGTTTAGAACATTAGAAATTAGGGAATTTAAGGTTTTGCAAGTTTTGAGGAGTGGAACTTTGGAATTTTAGAGCTCTCAAGCTTTGAAATTTTAGAGATTAGGAAATTTTGAGGAGTGGAATTTTAGAGTTCTTAGAAATTTGAGTAAGTGGAATTTTAGAATTTTTGCAAATTTGAGTGAGTGGAATTTTAGAATGTTTGGAAATTTGAGTGAGTGGAATTTTAAAATTTTTGGAAATTTGAGTGAGTGGAAATTTAGAATTTTTGGAAGTTTGAGTGGATGGAATTTTAGAATTTTGGGAAATTTGAGTAAGTGGAATTTTAGAATTTTTGCAAATTTGAGTGAGTGGAATTTTAGAATGTTTGGAAATTTGAGTGAGTGGAATTTTAGAATTCTTGGAAATTCGAGTGAGTGGAATTTTAGAATTTTTGGAAATTCGAGCGAGTGGAATTTTAGAATTCTTGGAAATTTGAGTGAATGGAACTCACTACCTAACCTAAATCTCCCCCATGAATCTTTTGGAAATTTGAGTGAGTGGAATTTTAGAATTCTTGGAAATTCGAGTGAGTGGAATTTTAGAATTTTTGGAAATTCGAGCGAGTGGAATTTTAGAATTCTTGGAAATTTGAGTAAGTGGAATTTTAGAATTTTTGGAAATTTGAGTGAGTGGAATTTTAGAATTGTTGGAAATTTGAGTGGGTGGAATTTTAGAATTTTTGGAAATTTGAATGAGTGGAATTTTAGAATTTTTGGAAAGTTGAGTGAGTGGAATTTTAGAATTCTTGGAAATTTGAGTGAATGGAACTCACTACCTAACCTAAATCTCCCCCACCCAAGCTAGCCTAACCCACTCGAGTCAAATAAAATCAAACCCCAAAATAAACCAACATAACCTAATCAAATAAAATCAAACAAATATCCCAAAACCTAACGAATCCCCACTTTGCACCTCCCCACAAATTACCACAAAAACCCAACTTAAATCTCCCCAAAGAAACCGAAATTCTTCAGCACATAAATTAACAATATTAACCCGTCTTAGCATACGAATAAAAGAAGTTACAGTAACTGCATCCCGGAAGCAAGAAAGGAAAGGAACTTTTCATAATTCAATTTCCACGTAAAGCGTAATAATTACATACATTGGCATAAATTACTTATGCCGGCAGGAACTTGCACAGCGTGTTCGAAACGCATTCTGTGCAAAGTAGAATTGAATACATTAAGAATGCGTATGTTAATGCTTTTTTTCCCGGACGGTACGAATGCTTTTTTGCATCTCTGTGCAAGGTGCAGCAACAATGTTCTAACTGTGACCGAGTCCCACGGTTCATCGAGGACTGCGTTGTATGCATTCGACACTGTTACAGCAAAAGGGAAGAAGTACTCTCGTGAGGGAACTTTTTCATTCTCTCTCATTTCCGAGTAAAATGTCGCCTGCAGCAGCATCTGCTAGCAACAATGAACAGAGTGTGCAAGCAGAGAATTCCAGAGTTTGCTGAGCTACGGTACCTGGAAAAATAACACGCTCGGGTGTAATTAAAATAATTACACACGCTCTTATCGAATGTTCGATACTTTTATTTTAACATTTACTTCTTTTCTTTTTGTTCTCTTTTTGTTCTCTTTTTGATTTAGTTCGCTTTTGGGATGTTTTTTGTGATGGTGTTGTGTTGATTTGAGGTTAGAATTTGGGGGTTTTGGTATTTTTGAGGTTATGTTAAAGAATTTTGGGGGTGGATTGGATGAGATTTGGGATGTTGGAGATTTAATTTTGGGAGGTGGGGATTTTGGAATGTTGGAGATTTGAATTTTGGGACTTGGGAGATTTGGAATGGAGGAGTTTTGGAATTTTTAATTTTGGAACTAGGGAGATTGGAACCCTTGAATTTTGGAATTTTTAATTTTGGGAATAGGGAGATTGGAACCTTTGAATTTTGGAATTTGGAATTTTGGGACTAGGCAGATTGGAACCCTTGAATTTAGGAATTTTCAATTTTGGAACTAGGGAGAGTGGAACCCCTGAATTTTGGAATTTTTTATTTTGGGACTAAGGAGATTGGAACCTTTGAATTTTGGAATTTGGAATTTTGGGACTAGGGAGATTGGAACCCTTGAATTTTGGAATTTTTAGTTTTGGGAGTAGGGAGGTTGGAACCCATGAATTTTGGAATTTTTGATTTTGGGACTAGGGAGATTGGAACCTCTAAATTTTGGAATTTGGAATTTTGGGACTAGGGAGATTGGAACTCTTGAATTTTGGAATTTGGAATTTTGGAACTAGGGAGAGTGGAACCCTTGAATTTTGGAATTGTTAATTTTGGATCTAGGGAGATTGGAAGCCTTGAATTTTGGAATTTTTAATTTTAGGACTAGGAAGATTGGAACCCTTGAATTTTGGAATTTTCAATTTTAGGACTAGGAAGATTGGAACCCTTGAATTTTGGAATTGTTAATTTTGGGACTAGGGAGATTTGGTCCTTTGAATTTTGAATTTTGAGACGTAGGAATTTTGCAATTTTGGAACTAGGGAAATTTGGCTCGTTGAGTTTTGGAATTTTTAGATATAAGAACCTTGGAATTATGGGTCTAGGGAGTTTTGGGACTAGGGAAATTTGGACTATTGAATTTTTGAATTTTGAAGCGTAGGAAATTTGGAATTTTGAGGCTAGGGAAATTTGGAACCTTAAATTTTTTAATTTTGAGGCTAGGGAAATTTGAACCCTTGAATTTTTTAATTTTGAGGCGTAGGAAATTTGGAATTTTGAGTCTAGGGAAATGTGGATCGTTGAATTTTGAAATTTTTAATTTTGAAAATTTTAACAATTTCTCCAAATATACAATAACCAAAAACCCAATAACCCGATTATGTCCAAAAAGCAATAATAACAAACGTTGTTATATAATTGTCAAATAGTTATAATTGTTCAGTTGAACCAACACAGAAAGATGTCTTAGAAATTACCATCGAAAGCTTCGATAAACTCTGCCGACGCATTTGCGTAATTTTCATTTATACATCGTGCACTGCGTCGACGAGTTCGTTACGACATACATCGCGTTTGGGACGGGTCTAATCAAACTGAACCGAACGCGGCACGCGGTTAATCGTCTAATCGAATTAGTCGAAACGGACGTCGAGGATTGGCAGAATTTCTGACCCAGCCAGCCAGAGTCACGTTTTAACGTTTACCGAGGGACTCGCTGATTTCTGCAACCGCTACTAGTATTTCTCTTCTCTTCCGCTGACACCGCAATTATATTCGATCGTTCTTCAAATCGTTCGCAAAAACGTCTACAAACATATTTCAGTTTAACGTTATTTAAAGTTTAGTGTTAATTATTGTAACGAAACATTATTGGATGTCGATCATTTCGATAGCAAGTCTTCTGGTCAAGTTTGATGCATTTTTTTGATTAATTGTAGCGATTGAGTAATGGCGTAGCGTCGCCAGGTTTGGCGGCCATCTTGTTTGTTTACGTTAGCGTCTGTCTGAACTTACGACTCTACATGCAGTTCTCATAGCAATTAAACGTGCAATTAATAAATTGCAAGCGTCAATTGTATGTTTATAATACATTTAGGTGAATGATATTTATTTCAAATTGTTCATATTAGTTCAATATAGATCAACATCAAATATTATCAATATTTGGACAAGAAAGTTATGAGTAGTCATCTTCCTACAACAAAAATAGCAGACAGCACAAATTAATCTTCAAGTTAATTCTTTCAGATCATCAGATCCATAGCTGTACCTGACACCTTATTTTCTAGCAAACCTATCACAAATCTTTATAGACATTTCGTAGTACTGATGTGGTCCTAATGTGAGGTCCTAGAAGTCATAGAACTCCTAGAACTCCTGGAACTCCTAGAAGTCCTAATGTGGTCCTAACTTGAGGTCCTGGAAGTCCTAGAAGTCCTAGAACTCCTAGAAGTCCCAGAAGTTCCAGAAGTCCTAGAAGTTCTAATGTCGTCCTAGCGTAAGATCCTGGAAATCCTAGAATTCCTAGAAGTCCCAGAAGTTCCAGAAGTCCTAGAAGTCCTAATGTGGCCCTAGTGTTAGGTCCTGGAAGTCCTAGAACTCCTAGAAATTTTAGAAATCCCAGAAATTCCAGAAATCCTAAAAGTCCTAATGTGGTCCTAGCGTGAGGACCTAGATGTCCCAGAAATCCTAGAAGTCCCAGTAGTCCTAGGAGTCCCAGTAGTCCTAAGAATCCTAGAAGTCCCAGAAGTCCCAGAAGTCTCCGAAGTCTCAGAAGTCCTAAGAGTCTCAGAAGTCCCAGAAGTCCCAGGAATATGTCCTACCCAGAAAGTACCCCCTTGCCATCTCCCTACACCAAAAATACCGACTCCAAAGCGTTAATTCTCTAAAATTCTAAAACCAATCCTCCCACCTTTCCGTCACCTAAAAAATCTCCACCCAAATCTCTCAAACTACCCATAAGTCCCAGCTCCGAACGAGCGTAAAAGTGTCGACTCAAAGTAAGTGTATCCTCACAGTAAAGGTATAGCTAATCCCGGTGTAGGCATCTGTAACGAATAGTATATCGTTCGTAGTCGCGTCGGCGAGAAAGATCGCGAGCATGTCGGATATGGTATCGGTGATCCTGTAGCTCTTCTCCCTGCACGGCTCGAAGCGGAGCATGTCGGGAGAAAAAGGGAGCTCGTGACGGAAAGGAGAAGGAAGGCAAGAAAAGATAGTCCGAGGAGGAGGATGGAAACGAAGAGGAAGGAGAGCAGAGGAGGTCGTAGGAAGGGGGTAACGGGAAGTGGTAGGTGGAGGTGGTGAAGGTTAGGGCGCAGGGGCGCAGGGGGCATGTCATACGACACACAGGGCAGAGTTTAATCAGGTTCGACTAGTTAGTTGGCAGGTGCGAGCATCGCGCGAGCAGGAAGGAGAACCGAGCGGCCTCCAAGAAGCACTCCTGCATGCTGGATGCTCTAAGCAAGAAATGCCAGCTCCACAGCCACCGGACGCACAATGCCACGGACAACAGCTCGAACTTCTTTGCCTTACCTTGCCCGCCTTTGCCCCGCGGTTCAGCTCTTTTATTGCCCGACGCTCTTATGTTTTCATAAGTATTTTACTATTATAATTTTTATTAGTGGATTTGTGAGGAATGACACCCTATACAGTTCTGATAAGTCTGGAGATAAGTCTGGACTTCTTAGGGCAGTGTTTGCCCTGCGTTTCGAGACGAGATCTTCGATGACCTAATTGAACTTTTTGACCTTCCTGTACAGTTAGTGACAAGCCTTGTAATTTCGAAATTTAGAAATTTGACAAAAAATGAAAAATTGGAAAATGGGAAAATTGAAGAATTGGAAAATTGAAAAGTTGTAAATTAGAAAATTGGAAAATTGGGAAAGGGGAAAATTTAAGAATTGAAAAATTGAAAAATTGTTAACTGGAAAATCGGAAAGTTGGAAAATGAGAAAATTGCAGAATTGAAAAATTGTAAACTAGAAAATTGGAAAAGTGGAAAATGGGAAAGTGGGAAAATGGGAAAATGGGAAAATTGAAGAATTGAAAAATTGTAAACTAGAAAATTGGAAAATCGGAAAATTGAAAAATTGTAAACTAGAAAATTGGAAAATTGGAAAATCAGAAAATCGGAAAATTGGGAATTGGGAAATGGGAAAATTGAAGAATTGAAAAATTGAAGAATTGAAGAATTGAAAAATTGTAAAATAGAAACCTTAAAAATTTGCAGACTAGAAAATTTGAAAACCTACAAACCAGAAAATATGAAAATTTGAAAATTCGCAAACTTGAAAACTTAAACACTAAAATACCCCAAAACTAATACTATTAAAAGCATAATAACTAACACCTTTAAAAACCAAATAAAATGTACTAGTAGAAAGATGGAAGTCTAACTTGCCCCCGAGTGTACACGTCGCACCCTTCACCGGAGATGCCAACATCTCCGGAGACGTATAGATCCTCGAAACGATAGCTGGAGCGATTTACGATCATCAAACGGATCGAGCTGAATCCCGATTGATCGTCTAAAAAGAATACGATTATTCTAGGAATTCGATGACAGTGATAGGATTGACGGATTTAAAGGTTCTTTCGAAGTCGAGTCTCGTTCTTTTATCAGATAAAGGGAGATTATCCGGTAAGTTAGTAGGAGTTGGTGTACACAGCGACATTAATTAAGCTCCAGTAAGCTTAACTTTTCGTTTTACTTTCATTCTGTGTGTTCTTTAACGAAGTAGCTTACGGGATTATACTTGGTCGCTCTTAATTGAATCTCAGGCATCAAATTTTTTTTAATATTTCGAAAACACTGTGATGTAGGATTATCTGTACGTTGAGAATGTTATTCGTCAAAATTGTGGTTATATGATTGAAATGTGGTACATATAGATGTGTACACGAAAGGTAGAAATACAGAGTTTAATATTATATTATTTCCTGTGTAATGTAGAGATATTTGTGGATATATGGGTCAACAAATATAGAGATACATAGATAACGAAATTTAGTAATATAGAGACAAAAAGGTATAGAGAAATATGTAGTAGTCTAATTATACATGACATCTAGGGATACAGAGAGCCACATATATTGAGAACTAAGAATTAAAGCATCTAGAGTGCATTAGTAACGATTAGTGATGGTTAGTCATGGTTAGCGATGGTTAGTGATAGTTAGTGATGGTTAGTGATGGTTAGTGATGGTTAATGATAGTGATGGTTAGTGATGATAAGTAATAGCGATAATTCGTGATGAGTAGTGATAGCTATTGATGGTTAGTGATCATTAGTGATGGCTATAGTGATGGTTAGTGACAGTCAGTCACAGTTACTGACAGCTAGTGGCAGTTAGCGACAGTTGGTGATATGTAGTGACAGTTAGTAAGTCTATGGTTAGTGATAGTTAGTGATGCTTAGTGATGATTAGTGATACTTAGTGAGAGTTAGTGATGCTTAGTGATGGTTAGTGATACTTTGTCATACTTAGTGATGATTGGTAATAGTGATGGTTAGTAATGATCAGTAATAGTGACGATTTGTAATGAGTAGTGATAGCTATTGATGGTTAGTGATGGCTGTAGTGATGGTTAGTGACAGCTAGTGACAGTTACTGACAGCTAGTGGCAGTGAGCGACAGTTAGTAATATTTAGTGACAGTTAGCGTATCTATTGTTAGTAATAGTGATAGTTAGTGATAGTAAGTGATGGTTAGTGATACTTAGTGATACTTAGTGATGGTTAGTGATGGTTAGTGATGGTTAGTGATGGTTAGTGATGGTTAGTGATAGTTAGTGATGGTTAGTGATGGTTAGTGATAGTTAGTGATGGTTAGTGATGGTTAGTGATAGTTAGTGATGGTTAGTGATGGTTAGTGATAGTTAGTGATGGTTAGTGATGGTTAGTGATAGTTAGTGATGGTTAGTGATGGTTAGTGATAGTTAGTGATGGTTAGTGATGGTTAGTGATAGTTAGTGATGGTTAGTGATGGTTAGTGATAGTTAGTGATGGTTAGTGATGGTTAGTGATAGTTAGTGATGGTTAGTGATGGTTAGTGATAGTTAGTGATGGTTAGTGATGGTTAGTGATAGTTAGTGATGGTTAGTGATGGTTAGTGATAGTTAGTGATGGTTAGTGATGGTTAGTGATAGTTAGTGATGGTTAGTGATGGTTAGTGATGGTTAGTGATGGTTAGTGATGGTTAGTGATGGTGAGTGATAGTGAGTTGTAGATAATGATAGCTAATCATATATATTAACAGACATTTAGTGATCCTATGTTCCAGTGCTTCAGTTATTCAGTCATTTAGTGTTGCAGTGTTATACTAATTCAATGATGTACTGATTTAATAATAAATGATTGTCCAATTCAATGATTCAATTATTCAGTCATCAAGTGACTTAGTAATTCAATAATTGAATGACTTACTTATACAAAACTCTAAAGACCTACAAATTTAAAACTCATATAATCTAAATATTTATAAACTTATACATTAATAAATCAACAGACGCAAAAATCACATCCACAAACCACCCACAGTTCTAATTTCCCAAACTACGTATCCAACCATCGCAACACCACAAACGAAAGTATCGAAAGCAATCATAAAACATCAGATTCGGTAATCACAACGTAGAGAAGAAACGAAACGGCGGCTTTACGAGCAGAAATGCAAATAAACCGCTCTTTTACTGTTATTCGGAACATGGCCAGTCCGGCGATTTTTACCGCGGCTACGAGAGCCAGGCTGCGCCTATATTTACCGAGACAGCGAGTCTGTCCTTTTTTTTCCCACGTGTCGAGGCGTGACCTCTAGCAAGGCGATCCCATAGTCTCTAGACATCTGTTGGTAACGAGCGATCGGCGACGCGAAGGTGACGTCGACGTCGGAATCGTCAGGGTGTTCGCGTTAATGGCGACGTGTCTCTTGTATACCGTTAAAGGCCTTCCCGATGCTCGATGTACCTAATTAATGGTACGTCCGTGACGCGGATACCAGTACACCTACGGCGGGTTCAACTGGACGGTGATGTACAGTGAACGGCATTGTAAGGCTGTTCGTGAGGGATAGGGAGATATGAAGGGAGAAAGTACTGGGAATTAGGTTTGATAATGTTATGGGTAGGTTTGGTAATTTTATGGTTAGGTTTGGTATTGTTAAGGATAGGTTTGGGAATCTTATGGTTGGGTTTGGTAATCTTCGATGGCCACAATGGCGATATATGGAGAGATGTTGATATGAGTGTAGATCAGTGGACATTAATATCTCCATTAATTAATATCTCCATTAATATTAACATTAATATCCAAATACAAATTTCCCAAAATTCCAATTTCCAAAATCCCAACTTGCCAAGTTTCAATTTTTTAAATTTTAATTTTTCAAATACCAATATTTCCAAATCTCAATTTCACAATTTTCCAATTCTCCCAAATTTCCCAGATTTCCCAAATTTCCCAAATTCCCCAATTTCCCAAATTCTCCTAATTCCCCAAATTCCCAAATTTTCCAAATTCCCCAATTCCTCAAATCCCAATTTCTCAAATCCCAATTCCTCAAATCCCAATTCCCCTAATTCCCAAGATTCTCCAAATTTTCCAAATTCCCCTAATTCCCAAGATTCCCCAAATTTCCCAAATTCTCCTAATTTCCCAGATTCCCCAAATTTCCCAAATTCCCAAATTCCCAAATTCCCAAATTCCCAAATTCCTAAATTCCCCAAATCCCAATTCCCCAATTCCCCAAATACCAATTCCTCAAATCCCAATTCCCCAAATTCCCAAATTCCTAAATTCCCCAAATCCCAATTCCCCAATTCCCCAAATACCAATTCCTCAAATCCCAATTCCCCAAATTCCCAAATTCCTAAATTCCCCAAATCCCAATTCCCCAATTCCCCAAATACCAATTCCTCAAATCCCAATTCCCCAAATTCCCAAATTCCTAAATTCCCCAAATCCCAATTCCCCAATTCCCCAAATACCAATTCCTCAAATCCCAATTCCCCAAATTCCCAAATTCCTAAATTCCCCAAATCCCAATTCCCCAATTCCCCAAATACCAATTCCTCAAATCCCAATTCCCCAAATTCCCAAATTCCTAAATTCCCCAAATCCCAATTCCCCAATTCCCCAAATACCAATTCCTCAAATCCCAATTCCCCAAATTCCCAAATTCCTAAATTCCCCAAATCCCAATTCCCCAATTCCCCAAATACCAATTCCTCAAATCCCAATTCCCCAAATTCCCAAATTCCCCTAATTTCCAAGATTCTCCAAATTTTCAAAATTCCCCTAATTCCCAAGATTCCCCAAATTTCCCAAATTCTCCTAATTTCCCAGATTCCCCAAATTTCCCAAGTTCTCCAAATTCCCAAATTCCCAAATTCCCAAAATCTCCAAATTCCTAAATTCCTCAAATTTCCCAAATTCCCCAAATTCCAAAATTTCTTAAATTCCCCTAATTCACCAGATTCCCCCAATTCTCCTAATTCCCCAGATTCCCCAAATTTCCCAAATTCCCCAAAAATCCCCAAATTTCCAATTTCCCAAAATTCCCCAGATAAATCCTTCCGCCAACTATAACACACTTCACCAAAAAAATGTACCATCCTTTACCATTTATCTAAAATTGTCCACATCCTCAAGTTAGCAATACTCTAACCGTTCGACTACTTTCCCAAGCTCGTCACTATTCATAGAGAAGGCCACCATGCTCGATGGTGTACAGAGCGCGAACACGAGCAATGTCATGGCTAACATCCGTCTTACTAGCTGTCATGGTATTCAACTACTTGGTAAATAAGCGTATAGCCATAGCGGCGCGAAGATTGCAACCGAGACAGCAGGCACGTGGTGTTGTCGACGGGGTCCGTGGATCAGCTGCGTGTACGCGTATCAACGTATAATTAGCACGCCGCTATCAACGATCTAAACTCGTTCCCGTAATCGAGATATCTCGGCTGTACACGCGACTAGGCCTTGGATCTATAAATTCTAGCGGTCAATGGAGGAATATTTTAGGTAGTGACAGGACCCTCGTGAGACACATATTTCACACTTTATTGCTCTTGTTGTTTATTGTTATTCTTTTTGGGTGGAGAATGTAATGTTGAATGTTGGGGAGCTTGATAGGTTCGTAAGAGAGCAAGGTTTGGAAGTTGCGAGGTTTATGTTTTCAAGTTTTTTAATTATTATGTTACGAAATAATGGAATTTGCATAGTTTTAGATTGCTAAGTTCAAATTAGATTGCGAAGGATCAAATTTGTGGATTTTAAAAGATTTAGATTGTCAAATTTGTAGGTCCTCAAGTTCCTATGTACACAAACACCTGGATTATCCGAAACTCTAGGGTTCCCCAAACTCCTGGGATCTTCTAGACTTCTGGGATCTCCCAATCTCTGGGTTCCTTAAATTCCTAGGTCCACAAATACCTGGATTGCTAAGTATTCAAATTCCCGAATTCCCAGACCCCCCAAATTCCCAAATCCCCGAATTCTCACGTCCCCAAATCTCTATATCCCCCAAATTCCTACGTCCCCAAATTCCCACGTCCCCAAATTCCCCACATCTCCCAAATTTCCAAATCCCCAAATCACTACATCCCTCAAATCTCTACATCTCCCAAATCTCTACACCTCCCAAATTCCTACGTCCCCATATTCCTAAACCTCAAATTGCAAAACCCCGTCCAACAGCACTAAACTCTCTAGTTTACGAGCGTATCCAGGGTGAATGATATCGATACACGCGGGATTCAACGCGACAGAGAAAGGTGTTGAAGTATGAGCATAGATTGTGCTCTGCAGACCCCCCAAATTCCTACGTCCCCAAATTCCCACGTCCCCGAATCTCTACATCCCCCAAATTCCTACGTCCCCAAATTCTTACGTCCCCGAATCTCCACATCCCCCAAATTCCTACGTCCCCAAATTCCCACGTCCCCAAATTCCC
>NW_003797267.1:653939-670837 GCF_000220905.1 Megachile rotundata
CGGCTACGAAATGGCCGGGCCCCGAAGAGGCCAACGATCGAGGATGACCACCCGACGTCCCTCTAAATCCCAGATACCCTAATTCCTAGCTCGTTCCATCTTCCAGCGTGGAGAATCCTTGCTACCACTTTGGATTGCCGTACCCTCGCACTTCATTATGGACACCTGCAATTTTGGTTGCACTCAAATGGATATATGTACTAATGTGATTTATGTTAGGTACTGAAGTGATACGGTTTATATACTCTATGTGGAACTGTATGTACTGGGAAGAGTTATAGCAGGCAGGTATGTTGGCTAGGACTATGTATTAACATCATTTATATATACTGTCAGGTAGAGGACATGTGTGGATACATATGGGTATGATTTATATGTATCCACACTACTACATCAAGTAGAGACTATATGTACTCATATGATTCATGTACCCTACCACATCAAGTAGAGAGCTATATGTACCTATATGATTCATATATTCTACCACATCAAGTAGGGAACTATATGTACTCATATGATTCATATGCACTACCACATCAAGTAGAGAGCTATGTGTACCTATATGATTCATATATTCTACCATATCAAGTATAGAACTATACAATATACCCACATGACACATATGCAATACCACATCAAGTAAAGAGCTATATGTACCTATATGATTCATATATTCTACCATATCAAGTATAGAACTATATGTACTCATATGATTCATATGCACTACCACATCAAGTATAGAACTATACAATATACCCACATGGTACATATGCAATACCACATCAAGTAGAGAACTACATGTACTCATATGATTCATATGCACTACCATATCAAGTAGAGACTCATATGTACCCACATGATTCATATACCACATCAAGTAGAGAACTATGTACACACATATGATACATATACACCACCATATCAAACAAAAGACTATATGAACCAGTATGAATCATGTACACCATATCAAATAGAACCACATATGTACATATGTACCAATATACTTCACATACACCACCATATCAAACAAAAAGCTATGTGAACCAGTATGAATCATATACACCACATCAAATAGAACACATATGTACCAATATACACTACCAACTCAAATAAAGAACTATATGTAACGATTTATGCACATGTCACTCCATGTCTACCTATGGATCCAAGGGGTAACTCCACAATCGACTGATAAAACTGATAATCTTTACACACTTTGACAACCATGTAATAACAAGTTAACTTAATTACAAAAATGCGGTGTAATTATTTAATTATATTAATGAAGCTTATTACTGTTAACAAATCAAAATTAAATGAAATGTAAAAATCTCCAAAATCTTCAGCCATGTCAGACCCTGTTCAGGGTCAAGTCTGAGATGCGTAATATCGTTGTAAAAGAAGGGCAAGATCGAAGGGAATAGTCGAAGGGGTACGCGTAAATTCCAAGCATCGCTAGGTAGTCGGTGGCCGGGTGTCGATCGATCGATCAATTATCGAGAGATTCGGAGAATCCGAACGGCGGCATCGGTGGCGGTGACGGTGGTGACGATGTAGTTTTCGGTAAATGTGTCGAAGCCCACCGACCCGCGATGCGGTGTCGTTGCCCTCTTCTCTTCGGTCTGCTCGGTGCTGGTTGCACGGCCTGCCGCCGCCGCCGCCGTCGTCGTCGTCCAGCTCTCTCGATCTCTTTCCCATCGCGTCTCTCCCTCTTTCCCGGCCCTTCTTCTTCCTCGTTCCCGTCGTTCCCCCGTGTTCGCCACTCTCTTTCTCTCCGTCTCCGTCTCGCGATGCGTATACACATCGGGCCAAGAGCCACCACCGCCGCCGCCGCCGTCGTCGTCGTCGTTGCTGCTGCCGTTGCTGCCGCTACGAGTAGGTTATCCCTGTCCCCTCCGCGGGACCATCCTCTTATTCCCACTCCTCCTTCGGAGCACCTGTCGTGCCAGGGAGTTCGGCGCGTTAGGGGCGCTCGCCGGAGGTAAGTAGACGGCAGGTTATCAGTCCGCAGAACATCTTCGTCGCGAACGGAACCGTAAACCGGTGTGGTTACGCATTCTTTCGTGGTGGACAGATAGAAGGAGGAACGAGAACGAGGGAAAGGTGGAGGTAGACAACCGGCCGAGGAGAGGACAAATTGACGAACGTACGTCGGGGAGCCTTTTGACGGAATACGTTGTTGGTGCCGGTGCCGTTGCCGTTACCTGCCCGTTATCGATGCTCGCCTGCGTCCAACGGGAGTTTGTCCCTATATCCGCACCACGCTCGAACGTAGGGCAACTACGCGCGATTCGATCGGTTACTTATTGACTGTGAATCGTCGACGAATACGGGTAATCGCGGGCACCGATACAATCGGTCGCCTCAATTTGCGGTGTGCCAGTCGAATGCGATGATCGCGTAAACGATCACAGCCACGGGATTCTCCGGTGAATTGTGTTGAGTGACGGATCTCGTTACACGCCCAGGAACACCAAACTGTTCGGACCTGACCGACAGACACGGATGATACATCGTTTGGATCCAACGGGCGAGAAGAGGAACTGAGGAACCTATATTCCAGAGGGTTTCCACGGGAGGGGTTGATAAGGAGATAACAAGGCTGCCGGGATGCGGCACGAGGAGCCGCTAAGCTGCAGCTAACACGTGGCGACTCCGCACGCACTCCGCGATCGCTAGGTGAGCCTTTAGGCTGTCGATCATTTGGTTCGCATCACTATACTTTTAATCATAATTATCGATTGTCTACACAAATTATATCACGTGTCGATCACGTTCTAAGTTTAAGTTCTGCTAACAGCCATCAAATATTTTCTTATTCTTGGTAACAATATAGAACCTATAGTTAGCTACAAAAATACTACGTTCACATACTGCGCCAACCTTCAAAGAAGTTCATCTGCTTGGTTCCCATCAGACATTTCCTTTTTTTTAATAACAATATAGCATCTATAGCTTCATAAATACTACGTTCACATACTGTGCCAAGTACCTCTAAGAAAGTTCATCTACTCGGTTCCCATCAAACATTTCTTATTTTTGATAACAATACAGCATCTGTAAATATTACATTCACTGTGCCAAGCTTTAAGGAAGTTCATCTACTTGGTTCCCATCACATTTTCTTATTTTTAATAACAATATAGTTAGCTACATAATTCTATGTTCACATACCACTGATGTTCAGCTAATAGCACACGACTTGATTGACATCTAACTTATTTTCTTATTTCTAATGATAATATAGCGTCAATGTTTAGGTACATTAATAAGACGAATGTGTTCGTATCAATCTAGTACCGTTTCAAAGCTGTTAAGTGAGCAACAGCCTTTAAAGCCTTAAATGTCCAGTTAACAGCACAGCACCTGGCATTGAAGCTGCTTGGATACATTCTCTTGTTTTTACTAATAACACTGTAGCTTTCGCCATTAAGGTGTGATGGGCCACGTATCTGGGGCTAGGTATTTTGGTAATATATGAATATTAAAGATTAACAATCTTTAAGTAACTCAGTAGCATAAAATCAATCATATGAGTTTAGGAATTATAGTATGGCTTCATGAGTAGTCGTTCAGGTGTTAAGTGGCAATTTAAGCTTACTTAGTTAATGTCTGAGTGATGTAGACACAACTTTAGTATATTTTAATCTTCAAAGAATGTTCAGTCGGAAAGTCAAAGAATTTGGTTATGAAGAAATCAAATTAAGTCAACAAGTCCTAAGACAGTCCACATAATAGTGATGTCCATATGTGGATGGATAACCTTTAACGTTTCATTAATTTCGAACAAGCCAACCAAGACTTTTGGATTAACCCTGTGCTAACTTTGTCCAGATTATAACTTTGTCCAGGTCAATATAACTTTATCCAGATTAATATAACTTTGTCCAGATTAATATAACTTCGCCCAGGTAGATACATCCAGATGCAAAAGGTCATCATATCAATCTTGTTCAGAAGTGTTAAAAGATGTAAATAAGTCCATCTAGCAATCTTTGTAGCAACATCGAAACTGCTCACATTGTAGAGCTACAGAGTTTTAGTTCCCGAGTTATCCTGTTTAAGGACATCCTACCCATCCTATATATGCTACATCTTTTTGTTTAGGAACAAGTTCCTTTTAAAACCAAAGTTGTTCCACCTGAATATATAGGGACTTTCAAACTCGATGCCCCTTGAGGTTCTGAATGGCTATGAATCAACATCGTCAGGATGACATCGAGTGTCCCACTCCAAAGTCAAAATTTGCTCATGCAAACGCACCTTTAGGACCAATTGCAACATAGTGAGAAAATGTCTCAAAATGTCATCGAAAGGCCCCCAGTAGAAAAAGGAACAAGTGCCCTTAACAGACCGTTCGTTTTCGCTTAACGGGCTACCCATTCAAGTATTCCCGCGCGGCTGCGACAGTTAATGCAAACCAGGTCCCCGATGATCCGGCTGTCGATGTAAACGCGCACGCGGATAGAGCGGACCACGAAGAAACAGCCAGGCGGATAAGGTTCTCGTACGAGGAAATCTGGTGGGGAGGGAATGTGGTCGGTCCGCAAGCAAGGAGGCCTCACCAAATTTTCGTGCCGCTGGTCTGGGCGCAATGTGCCTCGAATCTCCACGTGCTTCGTGGTCTGTCCATCTTGCTCGCTCCGACGGTGTGCCCTCTTTCTCGCGCCCATTTGCCATCTTCTTCAATCGCGAGCACAGGAGGCTCCGTTCCCGCGGACGTCTTGTCCCACACTCTTCTCTCTCTCTCTGCGGATCCCCTTCTTTCCCGTTGGCCTCTCTTCATCGGAGGAGCTGACTCGGGCACCCAATTGCTTCGCGGAGCCCCGAGAGTTGGCGCGCGCGCATTCCGGTTAGCGGTCCGACGTAACCGTTGCCGCTTCTGTCGTCGACGAATGTTGCTCCTTTATTGTTATACCCGAAATATTTAGCACGATTTTTTATGGCAAGTTTGAATACTACTTTGCTACTAAATTAGGAATATTGATAGCTTTAAATTCCTCCGGGAAATATTAGGCATCGACTCCGTTGTGGGTAGATCTGAAAAATTTTAGCAATTTTGGTTAGCAAATTACAAATATTAATATGTTTGAATTCCCCTTGGAAATATTGAGTTATCGACGCCGTTGTGGGTGGATCTAGAGGATTTTAGCAATTATGGTTACCATGGTAACGTTAATATTACAATTTCCAGAGGGTATAGAACTTTAAGATATTGTCTCAAACAGCAAACATGGACTTTTCTGATTTTTTATCTTCACCTTGACTGTGGTAAGGAAAGTCCCTTGCAAATTATTTTACACTAGACAGAGTTTTCCCCATCACTCATATATTTAGTACAACCAAGACAGATAATTAGAAATATTATTACAATATTTCTGATAGAACGATGTCAGAAATATTTTCTGATTGGCTTTCCAAATGAAGGTCAAGAGAAACCCTCTCCAAGATTATGTCACATGCGTTTGCTATTAATTTCAACGACCATATGTCAGAACCATATAGACACAACTAATTAACCTTCCTTCAGAATTATTAACCCTTAGGATTAACCCTTGTGTCCAAGGCTAAGGATTAACAGGTTCCTTATCAGACACCTTCGATTTCCCATACTAAATTAGTTTCGCATGAAATTTGAAATCATGTGAACATTCTACGTTATTTTATGAGAAAATGATTTACGGCGAATGAAATTTTTATGAACGAGTTAAATTTGGCCAACAAGGTGTTAGAATGTAATTTAAAATTTAAAGGGACAGTTAACCCTTCCAAGAATTAATTATTTATCACTAACTATTAAACTCTGATGATGATATAAATTTTTAATTTTATGACTCGTTCTAAACAACCTTACACAATATTACAAATTACAATGAATTTCTAAGAAATATCTAGAGAATCTTACTAAGAAAATTCCTAGGGAAAGTAACCGTTGCCGCTTCTGTCGTCGACGAATGTTGCTCCTTTATTGTTATACCCGAAATATTTAGCACGATTTTTTATGGCAAGTTTGAATACTACTTTGCTACTAAATTAGGAATATTGATAGCTTTAAATTCCTCCGGGAAATATTAGGCATCGACTCCGTTGTGGGTAGATCTGAAAAATTTTAGCAATTTTGGTTAGCAAATTACAAATATTAATATGTTTGAATTCCCCTTGGAAATATTGAGTTATCGACGCCGTTGTGGGTGGATCTAGAGGATTTTAGCAATTATGGTTACCATGGTAACGTTAATATTACAATTTCCAGAGGGTATAGAACTTTAAGATATTGTCTCAAACAGCAAACATGGACTTTTCTGATTTTTTATCTTCACCTTGACTGTGGTAAGGAAAGTCCCTTGCAAATTATTTTACACTAGACAGAGTTTTCCCCATCACTCATATATTTAGTACAACCAAGACAGATAATTAGAAATATTATTACAATATTTCTGATAGAACGATGTCAGAAATATTTTCTGATTGGCTTTCCAAATGAAGGTCAAGAGAAACCCTCTCCAAGATTATGTCACATGCGTTTGCTATTAATTTCAACGACCATATGTCAGAACCATATAGACACAACTAATTAACCTTCCTTCAGAATTATTAACCCTTAGGATTAACCCTTGTGTCCAAGGCTAAGGATTAACAGGTTCCTTATCAGACACCTTCGATTTCCCATACTAAATTAGTTTCGCATGAAATTTGAAATCATGTGAACATTCTACGTTATTTTATGAGAAAATGATTTACGGCGAATGAAATTTTTATGAACGAGTTAAATTTGGCCAACAAGGTGTTAGAATGTAATTTAAAATTTAAAGGGACAGTTAACCCTTCCAAGAATTAATTATTTATCACTAACTATTAAACTCTGATGATGATATAAATTTTTAATTTTATGACTCGTTCTAAACAACCTTACACAATATTACAAATTACAATGAATTTCTAAGAAATATCTAGAGAATCTTACTAAGAAAATTCCTAGGGAAATATACAGCAAATGTACGAATTCTTATTCACATACAGTTGACCTCATAAAAATTCAACCAAACACGTATTGTTCTCACGTATTCAATTGAATTTTAAATCAAACTTCATAATATGTAAAATATGTTCGATACGTGTGTTCGAAACACAATCTTACTATGGGAAGTTTGGTTAAGTATGGGAAATAAGTCCCTAGCAATTGGTTTAAGTAAACGATGCTACGAAATCGATGACTCGGCGAATCTCCGAAACGAATCGAGTAGCGTGCAGGTGTAGGCAGGTGTATAGGGTTCTTTTGCTTATGCATGCGTGTACACGGGGTGTCCAATATCCCTAGCTTATCATTTCCCTAGAACTCTAAATCTGATAGTCAAATATTTATATTTTTACATTTTTAGGTGATCAAATTTTTGGCTAGCAAATTTTTAGCTTTAAAATTCTTATACCTCTAAATTTTTAGTTTTATGAATTTCTTTAATTTTCATATTAGATTTCAATTCTCAAAATTTTTAAATTTCTAGGTTTTCACTTCTTTAGAAATTACTTCTAAATTACTAGAATTACTTTTAAATTACTGGAAGTACTAGATTTAAATTAGTAGATCTCCAAATCTCTAGATTTCTATATCCACACATTTCCAAATGTGAAAGCCCTCAAATTTTAACGCCTTCAAATTTCTAACCTCCAAAAATAACATTTAAATCCTCTAAAATCCCTAAAAATCTACTATAACTACTTGACTGTACATGAATCTAGTCTTTTAGAACCACATTACGGTTCAATAAATCCAGTACACTTCTGTCAAGCTCTAATGCATGTTCGATGAACTTCAAACGCAAATTACTCCGCCATCTTGCAGAGCTGCGCACTACGGCTGCGCAGAGCGATCACTCTTGACTGCCTCAGTTGCGCGAAGTTTGAATAAAATCAACCTTAACAAAGTAATCTTGTTTATCACAATTGAACTTTTTCGGAACTGAACTTTTTAGAATAAACTTAGCTTCGTCTCATTTTGATATGAGAATCCGTTTCATAATTTACTTTTCTATGAAATATTTTCAAATACATTCTGTAATGAACAGTAAATGTAATAAATGGTGTAAACATGAATTATATATTATAGTGTCATTTAATTTTACTACATTATTATATTACAGCAAATTAATTTTATATTATAATCTCTTCTAATATAATAATAAGTGATAAACAAGTAAAGGATGACTCCTTTCAAACTTTTGACTTAGGTCTTTCTTACAATCAGCTAAAATGAAAAATATCTGAAGAACGATCTTATTAATTAAAAAAGGCAAAGGAGTATTCAACTAGCTTTCCCGAATAAAGTCCCTTGCTTTTGAATCAAGGTGCATTTTTCGGACACCCCGTGCATCAGAAGCCGGTCCAACGTATCGAGCGAACCTGAATCGATCTCCCTAGTCGGTCTCTTTTGCAGGGATCGCATAATAGCTCGGTAGTCTTGGCTGGCTCGTAAACCGTACTGGTAGGACGTTGACTCGAAAGACATCGCGTACCATACGGATCGTTTGGGTGAATGAACGATACCTGTGTCTACGCAACTTCGTACCATTGATTACTATAACCCGCGGAGAAGGGGTTTCGAGATCATGGCACGTGTTCTCGCGCGAGAAACATCATCGGGCTTCTCGGTATTTCGCGAACGGCATTCGTTCTTATCTTCGAGCTGCTTGTATCGCGACAATTAATCCTTAATTGGTGCTCCGCTAAAAACGCCCACTTAATATTATGTGCCAATTACTTGATATCCCCTCTAATGAATACGTTAAGATTCGTTTGAAAATTGATCGGTACACTTTGCGGGAAGTGGGACGATTAATATTGTTAACTACCGAGTGTGACGATTAATTTTAAGTTTGTGAATATTGATTGTAGGAAATAATATTTAAATAGATTGTATTAATTAATGTGTATGTATTAAACTTGGTTATTTAATTGGGGAAATTAATTGATATTGCTAAAGGATGTGTAGAGGTTAATTGACGAAATTATTTAACTCGTGCGAAATTAATTAATGTTTTCTTTAATGAATTTGTGAAAATTAATTATATGAAATTGATTAATTAATATAGTTTTAATGAATCAAGTTCAATTGCAGAAATTAATTAATTGATAAATTAAAAATTAAAATAAAAATTGGAAATTAAAAATTAAAAATTAAAAATTAAAAATTAAAAATTAAAAATTAAAAATTAAAAATTAAAAATTAATATTTAAAAATTAAAATAAAAATTGAAAATTAATAATTAACTTTGCCTTTGACAAACATGTAAAACATAATTGCAAACATTAATTAACTAATATTAGCCTCTAACAAATATGTAAATATTAATAAAAAAAATTAATCAATATTACCCTTGAAAATAACTAATTAATCCCATCTTTGATAAACACGTAAAAATTAACGAAAGACATCAACTGATATCATCCAATAAATATGCAAAAATTAATTAAAGTCAATTAAATAATATTACCGGATATTAATTAAAAAAGTCAATCAAATAACATTCCAGAATATGTGTACAATAATAAACGATATAATTAAAATTACTTCCCGATAAATAGCTACACATTAATACATTTGCACATACATTTTGTTGCGGGAAGTGTCGAACCCTTGATGTTATCTCATTATCCTGCAACCGGTAAAATAATGACAAGACTTGGTCTACCAGTTTGTGTATCAAGTGGAAATCGTAGACTTTGCTACCTTATTACCCGATTACATCAACTTCTTCCTTTTGTCTCTTCTTTTTCATCGTATCGGAGGTAACGTTTACTTAGCAAAACATCCAGTCTAATCAAAGCTGCTTAATGAGCGCAATTTATTCCGAAGAAGAAATCGATACCTTATTACCAATGTTTGTCGTCCGACCTTCGCAGTGTTATTCACCGACGAAAAATTAAATTTCTAACCGTGACCGCACAAAATAGCGGGCTGGAACGAGTTATTGCTCGTAAAAAACTAGCTGTGAGAATTAAATTCCTTGCTAATCGTTTCTTGTCTTGGAATATTAAGTTTTTGTGGGATTTTTGGGAGATTTGGGGAATTTGGGGGATTTGAGGAATTTGGGGGATTTGGAGAATTTGGAAGATTTGGAGAATTTGGGGAATTTGGGAGTTTTGGGAAATTTGGTGGATTTGGAGGATTTAGGGAATTTGGGGGATTTGGAGAATTTGGGGAATTTGGAGGATTTGGAGAATTTGGAGAATTTGGAGGATTTGGAGAATTGGGGGGATTTGGAGAATTTGAGGAGTTTTGGGGAATTTGGGAATTCAGGGATTTGAGAATTTGGGGAATTTGGGGATTTGAGGATTTGGGGAATTTGGGGATTGGAGATTTAGGGAATTTGGGGGATTTGATTTGGAAATTTGGGGATTTGGAGATTTAGGGAATTTGGGGGATTTGGAGAATTTGGGGTATTTGGAGGATTTGGAGAATTTGGGGAATTTGGAGGATTTGGAGAATTTGGGGGATTTGGAGAATTTGAGGAGTTTTAGGGAATTTGGGAATTCAGGGATTTGAGAATTTGGGGAATTTGGGGAATTTGGGGATTTGAGGATTTGGGGAATTTGGGGATTGGAGATTTAGGGGGATTTGAGAATTTGGAAATTTGGGGATTTGGAGATTTAGGAATTTGGGGATTTAGGGATTTGGGAATATAGGGATTTAGAGATTTGGAGATTTGGAGATTTGGAGATTTGGTGATTTGGTGATTTGGTAATTTGGAGATTTGGTGATTTGGGGATTTGAAGATTTGAAGATTTGAAGATTTGCGAATTTGGGGATTTAGAGATTTGGAGATTCTACCAATCACCTAAAATTGCCCAAACCACCATTACACAAATACTTCCCAAACTTCTACCCAAAATACCTACTCAAAGTCCACTCTCGAGACCAATAAATCTCCATGACTCAATATAACATCCCAGCTGGTATAGTTTCGGAAGTAACCGAGGTGGTCTAACCGTTCTAACCGATTAGACAAGCGGTGTCCCGTATATCTAGCGAAACCACAGGAGTTTATTAAGTTGCGAGTGTATAAGGAGGTGGTTGTAACTGCTTCCTGAAACTTACTCGCGCGGTCGAGCATTCTCTCGAAAATTTGCATCGAAATAAGTCGCCGAACGTCCGTTTGCCATCACCGGCCGGTGGTTGGCGGGCAAAAGGAGTACGCTAACGGTTTTTCGAACAGGTGTCATCTCTTTTTTCCGCGCTTCATGAAATATTCACCAGGCATACGATTACGTTAGTACCGAGTGTATGGTACTAATCCGTGGCCGTTGTTACGGGGACATTCAACCTCCTCTGTGTGTCCCGGCATCTGGGATCACGCCCGACATAACTTTGCATTCGTTTGCCGGCGTAATTTCTCGCTGAATTAATATTAGCATACTGCGACTTCGTCTAACTATTTGTCGAGGCGACTACGAATAACGACCGGTTCCCGCGAAAAACACTGTTGTGGGCCTAGTGTACTGTGGACGCCATTATTGGTGGCCATATTGACTTAACCTCTTGCACCTATGTCAACTGCGTCAGAACTAAAGCTACAATAAGAAAAATTTAACAGAAAAATTAAAATAGAACATTTAATAGAAAAATTAAAATTGAACATTTTACAGAAACATTAAAATGGAATATTTAATATAGAAGTTATTTAATATAAGAACATTATAAGTCAAACAGTTTCATTGTTATATGGATGACATATTTCTATCATACAGGGTGTCACATAACTAGTGTGTATCCCTGAAATGAGGAGTAGCTGACATGATTCTGAATAAGATTTCCCTTTGCTAAAATGTAGTCCGAAGCTTCGTTTTTGAATTATTAAGGAAAAACATGGACACGTAGAAATGGGAGAGTAGAGAATATAACGCGTGGAATTACGACGCGTGGAAATAGGAGGCGTAGGGAATATAACGCGTGGAATTACGCCGCGTGGAGATTCAACGCGTGGAAATACGGGGCGTAGGGGATATGACGCGTGGAAATACGGAGCGTAGAGAATACAAAGCGTAAAATTACAACGCATGGAAATGGGGGAGTAGAGAATATAACGTGTGGAATTTCTACGCGTGGAATTTCGCCACGTGGAGATTCAACGCGTGGAAATACGGGGCGTAGGGGATATGACGCGTGGAAATACGAAGCGTAGAGAATACAAAGCGTGAAATTACAACGCGTTGAAATGGGGAAGTAGAGAATATAACGTGTAAAATTACAACGCGTGGAAATGGGGGAGTAGAGAATATAACGCGTGGAATTACGCCGCGTGGAGATTCAACGCGTGAAAATACGAAGCGTAAGGGATATGACGCGTGGAAATACATAGCGTAGAGAATACAAAGAATGAAATTACAACGCGTGGAAATAGGAAGAGTAGAGAATATAACGCGCTCCGCCCCTATACTCGAAGCTGCGCTCTCGTATCTGCGCATGCGTACTCCTCGCACTCTGATAGGTCCGTATTTTTCCTTAATAATTCAAAAACGGAGCTTCAAACCCCATTTTCGCAAAGGGAAATCTTATTCAGAATCGCGTCAGCTACCTCTCATTTCAGGGACCTACACTAATTGCGAGACAACCTGTATCGAGGCAAGGATTAAGAATAGCGACGTGGCAAACTGCTTCGAGCGAAAGGAAAAGAAAGAGAATTGTTAATCGAGGTTTTTATTTAACATGAATGGTAATGCCAATAAATGTATTTACAGGACCTGACCAATGATTTCTTCCTAATCTTTTTATTCAATGTACAAAATCCGCGGTACATTCGCCTGTAGATCGGTAGAGAAAAAACGTGGAAAATATAATTATACATTTATTAATATACAAAAAAATTGACGCGCTAATATTCTCGTACATTGTATCATTTGACGAAGAATAATTTATAAACATTTTTTTTATATCTACGTGCTTAAGGTGCAATTAAATATATTAGCTTTCGTGTGCTGTTACAAGCTACTGACTATTGATAACGGTGCGCACATATTTTGATACGACGTGTAGAAACATCGGTGGTTCATAAATTTCGGCGCGCGGAACAAACCGCTCTGTTACGAATACTAATGTCTGTCATAGGAATTTACAAGTTGTGTCTGACAAGCTCGTATATGCAAATCAGACGGTCGTAAGATTAGCAAAACCTACGACATATCGTTGTACCTTTAACATTAACGTCTTTATAAGAGACGCCGCTCGGGTTCGCAATTAGTGGATTAACCCTTTCATGGCCGGCCACGCGTTATACACGTGTCCCAATTAATATCTTATTCCTCTCTTGTAGTATCTTTAGTTTTTACAAAGAAGTTTTTGGCTAGGAAGATATAAATATAAATACAATAAATAATAATTATAAATAAGTACAATTTAATATAATTAGTAGACACTAATTGTATACATATATGATTTGGTATAATTAGTGAGGACTAACTACAAATATAGTTAAGTACAATTAGCAGAAATTAACTACAATTACAATTAGCAGAAATGAACAATAAGTACAATTTAATATAATTAGTAAAAATTAATTATATATAAATGTAACACACATGTTCAGTTTTCACATCACACACGTTCAGTGTAGAACACAACACGGAAAACATAGTTGTATCCAATACTTATCTAGCCTTATTACTGAGGTTTCACTACAGGAACTATCGCGAGCGTGACCACAGTTGCACGAATCCCCGTGCGAACTATAAAACATAAAATATCGATGAGTCATGCTTCGGCACACTTTTCTAAACGTAAACACTCGTTATTCCGAACATCCTACTCATTCAGCTGTTGTCTATAATTGAACCTCAATTACGATGGAAATCATTCACACTTTCTAGAGAAAAAATCTTACTTCCGTCTGGTAGATGTGCTCAATATGTTCTGTTGTAAACAAACTGTTCAATTAGGTTGACTGTTCAATAGGTTATGTTGAGTGATAGGTTAGATTTATTGTTCAATTTGGTTATGTTGACTGTTAGGTTAGGTCAACTGCTAGGTTAGGCTAACTATTAGGTTAGGTTAATTGTTAGGTTAGGTTATGTTGACTGTTAGGTTACGTTAACTGTTTCATTTGGTAATGTTAACTGTTAGGTTAGGTTAACTGTTAACTTAGGTTATGTTGACAGTTAGGTTACGTTAACTGTTCAAGTTGGTAATGTTAATTATTAGGTTAGGTTAATTATTCAATTTAGTAATGTTAACTGTTAGGTTAGGTTAACTGTTCAATTTAATAATGTGAACTGTTACGTTAGGTTAACTGTTCAAATAAGTTACGTTAAGTGTTAGGTTAAGTTAACTGTTCAATTAGGTTATATTAACTGTTAGGTTAGGTTAATTGTTCAATTAGGTTATGTTAAGTTTTACGTTAGGGTAACTGTTCAATTAAGTTATGTTAACTGTTAGATTAAATTTACTGTTCAATTAGGTTATGTTTAATCTTACTATCACATTGACTGTTTTTATGAAATCTTACAAAGATGTTATAGTATTTATAATTTGTTGCTAATACAATGATATACAATTGTTTTCTCATATGCAGTTGTTAATACAATTTTTATTTCTAATATGTAACAGGAATAACGATAATCAACAACTATTTCTTATATTATAAACATTTCATCTCCACATTTAAAAATACTAAATTGTCACATTTCAAAATATTGCACTCTGCAATATATCCCAAAGTAACACTACCACCCCATATTTAGCCCCTCCTCAATACCCTTCATAATCATTCAATAACCCACTAAAGTAAAATACTAAAATGTTGATATTAAACCGCGTTCAAACCGCGGTCTTCGAATTTTCGCGCAGCGCCAACGATTGGTGGTCGGCGATATCCGCGTGACGCATATATCGCGAGCGTTATCGCGTTCTGGACCGGCGGTGGTCGTGCATCCTATAATTCTTTACGCATCGAGCGTCGCAAATAGTGGTCGCCAGCGTAATCGGAGCGGGTTACGCGGGCGATATGACGCGAGTGCGTGCGAGCACGCACGCGGCCGCGTATCGTTTACCGCGGTTCCAGGGAACTGAGTGGCAAAAGTTCCCGTACATGAAAACCGGTATTACATTCCTCCTATTATCTATTATACACCGTGGTGTTACGATCATTTGACACGCTACTAGTTCATAGTCACCTCGATATCGTTACACACGTCGGTTCTCATTAAGAAGAATACTTAAATAAATCTTTTCAAGGATCCTTACCTTTCATATTCATTTCTTGTTAATTTCAAAAAATTTGCAGGAGGTGACATTAAAAATTGTTGACACTAAATATTTTGTTTAAATGTATGAATTCTTTCAAAAGTTAATTTAAGTTAATTTTAATTTTAATTTAAAGAAATTCATTTTTGATTTCTTTAGAGATTTCTTCAAATGTGTAAATCGATGTTTCTGAACTCTCAAAGTCTTGAATACCAAAATCTCCAAATCCTCAATCTAAAAAGTCTCAAAACTCTACCATCCCCCTTTGTCCCCGATCTCTATCGCCAGCACGCTAATAGCCCTCTTTCGGTTACCTAACAGCGTTCTCGCGAAACGCAAGCAACGTCGTAACATTAACCCAGTTTCCGTGTAGCTGTTGGTTTCCGTATCCACGGTGAACGAGGATAATGATGGTCCGCGACAGCTGTCGGTTTTGCGGTGAACGATTGGGGACTCGACATGGCGAGTTGCTCTTAGAATTCTTTGGACCGTGCCTCTATCCTCCATTTCAACGGATGATTGCGTGCTCCTGCTGGACAAATCCGTGCCTCTCGCTCCGCTGAAAAGAAAGAGGAAGCGAACAGGATAAGACCGCGGCGTGGAAAATCGTAACATACTGAAAAGCACGCAGATCGTTTTATGCTTATCACATTAACGCGTCCCAGATGCGCACAGGCTTTCCATCCTTTGCACGACACACGTAGCCTACATTTAGTGCATTATCATACAACCGTAATCGTAAATCCTCGATACAATGAACCTACTTCCGCTGCGCACGCTATCGACGGGATCAAGTTGATTTGCAACGATTAATAAGAGAACGATCAACGGATGACTGGGTTTTGATATGAAGGTGTACTGATGCCGACCCAAGAGTTGGCGTGAGGATGTAAAGTAAATACTTCCAGCGTACAGGGTGATCATAACTTATCGCAACTAGTGTAGGTCATTGAAAGAGGGAGTAGCTGACGTGATTCTGAATAAGATTTATCTTTGCAGAAATGGAGTTTGAAGCTTCGTTTCTGAATTATTAAGGAAAAATACGGGGGCGTGCGCAGGCGCAAGACAGCTTCGAGCCTAGTGGCTGAGCGCGTAATCCTTATGCTCTGATTGATGAATTACCAGGAGTGGAATTATTACGCGTCGAATTACAACGCGTCGAAATACCACGCGTTGAATAACCACGCGTCGAATTACCACGCGTAGAATTACCATGCATCGAATTACCACGCGTCAATTTACCACGCGTCGAATTACCACGCGTAGAATTACCACGCGTCGAATTACCATGCGTAGGATTACCACGCGTCGAATTACCATACGTCGAATTACCACGCGTCGTATTACCACGCGTAGAATTACCACGCGACGAATTACTGCGCGTCCAATTACCACGCGTCGTATTACTACGCGTAGAATTACCACGCGACGAATTACTGCACGTCCAATTACCACGCGTCGAATTACCACGCGTCGAATTACCACGCGTCGAATTACCACGCGTCGAATTCCCACGCGTAGGATTACCACGCGTCGAATTACCCAATGCGTAGAATTACCACGCATCGAATTACCACGTGTAGAATTCCTATGCGTGGAATTACCACGCGTCGAATTACCACGCGTCGAACTACCACGCGTCGAATTACCACGCGTCGAATAACCACGC
>NW_003797267.1:673745-720166 GCF_000220905.1 Megachile rotundata
GCTTACACTTATCAGACTTCCAGTTATAAAGCTTACACTTATCAGACTTCTAGGTATCAAGCTTACAATTATCCAACTTGCCAAATGTCTATGATGACCAAATTTCTACTCATAAATATCTAAATTTGTCAAGTCTACCCTTTTATCCATATTTTCAAATTTCACAACCCCAAATTTCTACCCTTCTAAATATCCAAATTTCCAAATTTCCATAAGCCCGTTCCACTTTTCTAAATATCCAACTTCAAATTTTCATCCACTCAAATTTCTACATTTCTGAATACGCAAACATCCAAACTCTAACTTCAACGTTTCTAAACCCCAAATTCCACATTCCCACATACCGATGTCAACCCACTAGTTGGCGCGTGGTGTTTAGAAGCGCCACTCCAATTGGTCAGAATAGAAAAATGGCCTCACACGTATTTTCGGCGGTATATTGTCTCTTGCGGTCGCCAATTAGACGAAAACAGGCAAATTCTCAAGAGAGATACTTGCGTTCAGCAGTTATCATTCTCATTTGCCGAAATGTAACTACAAATGTTCACGGTGGACTTCCACTTTCCAACTCGTGGGTTGTCCTTCTACATTCCGTGGATAGTTTGGGAGTCTGAAAGAAATCTAGTGTCGTGAAAAATACCGGAGAATCCGGTAATGTGATTTATTGACGTCGATGAAAAGCCTGAATGATAAATTGTTTTGCATGTTAAGTATGTGTCATCAGTTTGAATATTTTAAGCATTGGAATTTGTCAGTTCTCAACATTTGAATTTCTGAATTAAGATTCAAAAAATAAAATATGTTTGCGTATTAGATCCTCTTAGTTTTTTACAAAAAATCTTTTCTCTAGAGCGTGGATTCACTTTTTATCTAGAAAGCGTCACTAAAATATAATTTACTACATTTCTACATTTATAACAAATTTAGTGAAAATTAAGTTCTGTTGCTTACTTTTAATGGAAAAATTATTCTTGACAATGTTCCTAATAATATTCTTATTGATAATATAATTGATAATAATGTTGATTTTATTGATAATATTGATGACATTGATGATATTGATAATATTGATAATATTGATAATATTGATAATATTGATAATATTGATGATATTGATGATATTGATGATATTGACGATATTGATAATATTGATGATATTGATTATCTTGATTATCTTGATAATATTGATAATATTGATAACATTGATAACATTGATAACATTGATAATATTGATAATATTGATAATATTGATAATATTGATAATATTGATAATATTGATAATATTGATAATATTGATAATATTGATAATATTGATAATATTGATAATATTGATAATATTGATAATATTGATAATATTGATAATATTGATAATATTGATAATATTGATAATATTGATAATATTGATAATATTGATAATATTGATAATATTGATAATATTGATAATATTGATAATATTGATAATATTGATAATATTGATAATATTGATAATAGTGATAACATTGATGACATTGATGACATTGATGATATTGATAGCATTGATGATATTGGTAATACTGATGACATTGATGATACTGATAACATTGATGATATTGATAACATTTATGCTATTGACAACATTGATGACACTGGTAGCATTGATGATATTGATAACATTGATGCTATTGACAACATTGATGATATTGATAACATTGATGCTATTGACAACATTGATGATATTGATAATATTGATAATATTGATGATATTGATAGTATTGATAATATTGGTAATATTGATAATATTAATAATATACTTATTAATATTTATTTCATATATCAATATAAATAATTCATCATACCAACGATTCATGTCAATAATTCATATCACATACCAAGTAGTTTATTTCGTCGAATTTCAAGTTTAGCTACCGTCCAAAAAATAATATAAACAGTACACGATAAACGAGATAGTAAACATGTAGACACATCCGTAAAACCTTTTTACAACATGCAGCCATCCTGCATTAATAATTGCTACGCAGATAATCAATTACCGTGGCTATTACACGGATCCAGTGTCATCTTACATCTCTTTAATTATCCGTCCGATTTCTTATAAATTATATCTCGTACACACGGCTGGAAATCGACGAGAGCAAATCATTTTACAACGTTTCACCGTATCGCAAAATAAACGGTTGGGGCAGCAACGGAGCTATCCGCAGTCGTAACTAACACGATCAAAAGATCCGCTTCGCGATTTACTCGCGAAGAGGAATTACCACGCATCCGGTTTCGTCGACGAATGTTTTAACCAGTGCTGTATTAAGTACTGAACGAGCTTAGGGCATCTGGGCAACCTTTCTGATTTCAGTCGTTTTTGTTGTAATTAGTTATTCTCTGGATTGTGTGGTACTGTCAATTATGACATTGCTTTAAGTATTATTAATTAGAATAATATGTGTAATCAAGCAGACATTAGTGTAAAGAGGTCAGTTTTGTGGGAAAATTATTAGAAAAACAAGTTTGTGGAAATTGTAGATGTTTCAATTTGTAACTGTCTGGGAAGTGAGGAACTTTTTGTGGAAACATGGTTGCAAAGTTGGGTAGAATAACCTCTTTGGCAGCATGTTTCAAGGTCATGGGAACAGGAGAGTGCCATTTTGTGAATGATGGCCACGTTCGTATACTTTTGCAAATATCTCAGAAACTAGAGCCGATCGGCGGCTATATATGGAGAGGAAAGTTATTCAGAATGGTGTCTTTGACAACATATTTCAAGATCATCGAAATCGGTGGAGCGAGCGCCATTTTATGATTAATTACCTCATTCAAAGTACTTTTGTAAATATCTCTTGAATTAAGGCCGATCGACGATTATATGTAGAGAGAAAAGTTGTTCAAAATGATGTTCTGGATAACATATTTCAAGGTCATAAAAATCGGTAAAGCGAGTGCTGTTCTGTAAATGATAATCACGTTTTTAATACTTTTGCTAATATCTCTGAAACTAAAGCCGGTCGACGGTCATATATAGAGAGGAAAATTGTTCAAAATGATGTCCTTGATGACATATTTCAAGATCATCCAAATCGGTGAAGCGAGTGCTGTTCTGTAAATGATGATCACGTTTTTAATACTTTTGCCAATATCTCTAAAACTAAAGCTGATCGGCGGTCATATATACAGAGGAAAATTGTTTAGAATGACGTCATTGACAATATATTTCAAGGTCATCGAAATCGGTGGAGCGAACGCCATTTTATGATTAATTACCTCATTCAAAATACTCTTCTAAATATCTCTTGAACTAAGGCCGATCGACGGTTATATATGAAGAGAAAAATTATTCAGAATGACGTTTTTGACAAACTATTCCAAGGACATAAAGATCAATGATACGTATTCTGTTCTCTATACATAAACACCAAAAGTTGCAACACCCTATACATCCACAAACACATATTATGGCATATAATATTATAACAAATATTATGACATTAGGGAGCGTAAAATACTTAATACAGCACTGTAACCGATGAAACGGAGAAACGTCTGGGAAACTCATGCAGTCAGAATCTCATGAAAGGATGCCAGAAGGAAATTATTAGCGTGGGATCTATCGCGAGTCTCACAAGTGGCAAGCATAGGACACCGTTACGAAGATCGACGCCGATTCAAATGGCCCTTCGAATTCTATCCTACAGACGTGACATTCCATGCATGTCACGCTTGCCATATCTCCTTCGCGCGTGGTATGATCGGTATTCTCGATTTTTCATCGGGTCTCGGGCCAATAAACGTCAGAACGGAACGTACGTGGGAAGTTCACCCACTCGTGAGTTCATGGGTTCACTTTGTTTGTGTATCTGAAGGTGAAGAATCGTCGGATGATCGGTATCTCGGCCGTTCGTTTAGTGCGGATGAACGAACGACCGATCCGAGAGTCACGAGAGACTCGATTTTTTTCGTGTCACGCAGTTTAGTGCACGAGTTAGGAGATGTCTACTGGGTGTGTTGTAATTTGTGGATTTTTCCGAGGATTTGAGGAAATAGTGTGTTAGGAGTTTAGAGATATTGGTACTTGGAGATTTAGGGATTTGAAAGGTGAAGAATTGGGGGATTTGGAGATTTGGAGGCTTAGGCATTTGGGGATTTAAGGATTTGGGGGCGTAGGAATCTGGAGATTTAGAGATTTGGACGTTTATGAATTTAGGGATATAGGAATTTGGAGACGTAGATATTTGGAGATTTAGGGATTTGGAAGCTTAAGAATTTGGGAGTTTAGAGATTTGCAAGCTTAAGAATTTGGGGACTTAGAAATTTGGAGATATTGGAATTTGGAATATAAGGATTTGGAGATATGGGACTTTGGAGATTTGGGGAGATGTATACACTTTAAGATGTGAACATTCGACATAGAAATTTGGAACCTTGCAAAATCAAGCTTACACTTAGACTTCCAGTTATTAAGTTTACACTTATCAGACTTCCAGTTATCAAGCTTAGACTTATTAGACTGCCAGTTATCAAGCTTACATTTACCAGACTTCCAGTTATTAAGCTTACACTTATCAGACTGCCAGTTATCAAGACTACACTTATCAGACTGCCAGTTAACAAGCTTACACTCATCAGACTTCCAATTATCAAGCTTACAATTACCAGACTTCCAGTTATCAAGTTTACACTTATTAGACTTCCAGTTATCAAGCTTACACTTATCAAACTTCCAGTTGTCAAGCTTACACTTACCAGACCTTCAGTTATCACTTATCAGACTTCCAACTATCAAGTTTACACTTATCAGACTTCCATTTATCAGACTTCCAGTTACCAAGCTTACACTTATCAGACTTCCAGTTATCAAGTTTACACTTATGAGACGTCCAGTTATCAAGAGTACATTTATCAGATTTCCAGTTATCAAGCTTACACTTATCAGACGTCCAGTTATCAAGCTTACATTTATCAGACTTCCAGTTATCAACCTTACAATTATCCAGCTTGCCTATGATGACCAAATTTCTACTCACACACATCTAAATTTGTCAAGTCTACCCTTCTATCCTTTAGGGATTTGAGAACGTAGGAACTTCTCCGAGTTCAACCAAACTTATACCTCCACATCCACACCATGAACTCCGTACCCTAAAAATATACCTCCACATCCAAATACATTCTAGCACATAAACTCAACGCAATAAAAGGTATTTAGGTCCGAGCGTCACGATGCCAATTGTAAACGGTTCCCACCGTGGGAGAAGCAAAAGGAAGAATCGTCCAGCTGTTCGGCTCGTGTACAGCCTCGGCACGAAGCTGATACACGTAGGACGTTAATTAAAATTGAGTTTACTACTATGTTGTACGCATAAGTGGCACGTCACGGATTAGAGGTGATCTACGTGTGCGGTGCGCGTCGTGACGACCGGTTAGCACGAGTGCTCTATCGCCGGGTGTATTTAATTAAGGCTGTTACGACGCCTGCGGAGGGAAACGCCTCTTCCCTTACTTTGCTTTCGATCTGGATTCACCTTAACGAATACCGAACAATTACTGCTGATTGGTTAATGAGTCCGGCGAACATCTAGCGTGTTTATCCTTCCGGAACGATCGATCAGGATTACACGTCGATAGACGTTGAAACACTGGAAAATTACGCTCTTCGACGCTCGATTAAAATTCCGATAACTTTCTTGCTATTTATTATTTTTATTTTTTGAGGATCTCGACAATTATTTTTATTTTCTGATCTCAAAAATTATTATTTTTTGAGGATCTCGACAATTATTTTTATTTTCTGACGATCTCGAAAATTATTTTTATTTTCTGACGATCTCGAAAATTATTATTTTTTGAAGATGTCAAAAATTATTTTTGCAGGATTTTGTGCAGGTACTGTTTATAAAATTATTTTTCATTATTGTAGCAAGTGATGATTGTCTTACATGATCATTGATCTTGTAATAAATATTGTAATCAATCATGATCATTATTAATATTAATTATAGTATTATAATATTAAATATTTCAAACACTGAATAATTTTGATGAATGAAGTAATAAAAAAATGTCTAAATATATCATTTTTAATGAAATTAAAATTTAATAATAAAATAGAGTTTTATTGGAAAATTTAGAATATAAAAAAAATTAAATACATTTAAAATCTTAAAAAATCAAAAAACAAAATTTTAAATATATTTCAAGCCCAAAAAATTTAAAAAAAATATTTAAAATTTTTTTTAAATTTAAAAACAATTTGTGAATAAATTTAAAATATAAAAAAATTGTAAATATGCTTAAGCTTGATATTTAACCTTGAAACTTAAAAAATTGTTATATAACTAATATGCAATATATCTCGAGGAAGCTTGTTATTTAACTTTGAGTACCCTTTAAATAAAAATTGAATACGTAACTTAAAAATCTGTTATATAACTAATATACAATATATCTCGAGGAAGCTTGTTATTTAACCTTGAGTACCCTTTAAATAAAAATTGAATACGTAACTTAAAAAACTGTTATATAACTAATGTGCAATATATCTCGAGGAAGCTTGTTATTTAACCTTGAGTACCCTTTAAATAAAAATTCTAATACGTAATTTAAAAAACTGTTATACCAAAAATATGCAATATATCTCGAGGAAACTTGTTACAGCAAGAAAAAATATTTAAAAGAAGCTTGCCAATAAGCTTAATTAAGAGCATATCACATCATCAGTGCAAGAACATTAGCAAGCAACGATGCTACCAAAACTCGCGTTATTTCTCACAATTTACAATTATAATCACATCCGAAAGCATTCATGCCCCAGATATTCACTTCTCTTTGATAATCGTTACATAACGCGAGATAAAAAGAAGAAACATCGTTTAGGTTTCAGCGAAATACCGAAACGTATATCTGTTTTAAACATGCACGATCGCAGAGATACGAATAGGATCACGGTTCGAGGAAAATGTTTTTTACTTATAAATTTTAATGGGGCCTGTGCGAACAGGAAATGTTAATTGACTAATTATAAAGAAGACATAAAAGTAGCGTGGCCTATATACATACATACATATCCCCTTTAGCCTAGATTCCGTAATACGTTAACCGAAAGAGAGTCAACCGCGGAATTGATTGACACGCAGCGTTATCCTTTAGGCTGCATTAATTGGAACGCCTATTAAGTAACCCATGCATGCAAAACTTTTACACCACTATTACTTACTATTACCGACCTGTCGATCTATAAGCATCGTTGCTATCGTTAGCCTTAGTGCCGGTACTGTTATTACGTTGGTAATCGATGTACGCTGTTTATCGCATTGTACGAGGTGTAAGTGCAATCTGGTGTGGATGTGCCTTCTTTGGGACAAGTATCTGGGAAGAGTGGTCTCGGGTGTTGATTTTTGGACATTTATCAATATTCCCAAATTTGTAAGTTTCCAAAACCGTACATTGGCAAATATGTTTCCAAATTCTTAAGTCTTCAAATCAGTAAATCTCCAAATACATATATGTTTAAATTTGTAAGCCTTCAGATGCATAAAACTCCGAATACATATGTGTCCTGATTCTTAAGTCTTCAAATCAGTAAATCTCCAAATATATATATCTTCAAATTTGTTAGTCTTTAGATGCATAAAATTCCGAATACATATGACTCCAAATTCTTAAGTCTCCAAATCTCTAAATCCCCAAATACATGCGTCTCTAAATTCTTAAGTCTTCAAATGCCCAAATCACTAAATACATATGTCTCCAAATTCTTAACTGTTCAAATAACTAAGTATCCAAACATATATGTCTGCAAATTAGTAAGCCTCCAAATCCCTTAATCTCCAAATACTTATGTTCCTAAATTTCTAAGTTTCCAAATCTCAAAATCCTCAAATAATTAAACTCCCAAATCTCTAAATTCCCAAATACATGTGTCTCTAAATTCTTAAGTCTTCAAATGCCCAAATCACTAAATACATATGTCTCCAAATTCTTAACTGTCCAAATACCTAAGTATCCAAATATATATGTCCCCAAATTAGTAAGCCTCCAAATCCCTTAATCTCCAAATACTTATGTTCCTAAATTCCTAAGTTTCCAAATCTCAAAATCCTCAAATAATTAAGCTTCCAATTCTCTGAATTCCCAAATTCTCATGCTTCCAAATCTCTAAATCCCCCAAATTCCTCATCTCTAAATTTCTACGTTTCCAAATCTCTAAATTTCCAAATACCTATGTTCCCAAATCCCTACATCCCCAAAATCTTAAGTTACCAATTCCCTAAATCCCCAAATTCTTAAGCTTCCAAATCCTTAAATCCCCAAATCCTCAAATCCCGAAATCCCCAAATTTCCAAATTCTCAAATCCTCAAATCCTCAAATCCTCAAATCCTCAAATCCTCAAATCCTTAAATCCACAAATCCCCAAATCCTCAAATTCTCAAATCCCTAAATCTCCAAATTCCAAAGTCCCCAAATTTTCCAAATTCCTCAAATTTCCTAGACCCCCAAATTCTTAAGCTTCCAAATCCTTAAAACCCCAAATCCCCAAATCTCAAATCCTCAAATCCCTAAATCTCCAAATCTCAAAGTCCCCAAATTTTCCAAATTCCCCAAATTCTCTAGATCCCCAAATCCCTAAATCCCTAAATCTCCAAATCCCAAAATCCCAAAATTTTCCAAATTCCTCAAATTTCCTAGATCCCCAAATTCTTAAGCTTCCAAATCCTTAAATCCCCAAATCCCCAAATCTTCAAATCCTCAAATCCCCAAATCCCCAAATCCTCAAATCTTCAAATCCCTAAATCTCTAAATCCCCAAGTCCTCAAATTTTCCAAATTCCCAAAATTCCCTAGATCCCTAAATCTCTAAATCTCCAAACTTCCAAGTTTCCAAATTCCCAAATCCCCAAATCTCCACTTTCCACCCAAATCTAAAATAGATCTCTTCACCCTCCCGACATAACCCGAATTTTTCCGAATTGAACCAAGGACACCAGCCCCCGAAATATCAGTCTGCCACACACGTCCGCAGCCTCGCTCCACAATACGTTTCCCGCTCGAAGTCTCTCGAAACTGAAAGACCAGTGATTCGACGACGGTAGAAGAATCGCTTCTTCAGATGTGATCATTTTGCTTTCACGTTGAAAGGAGTATTCGTTACTTCTGAAGCCTTCGGTTTTTTCGTCTGAGGAGTCGGCTATTGAAACCGTGTATACCGACAATGTAGCACGGTAGAAGAGAACGAGGCTCACGGTATTGTACGCGCAAGACTAACGGATCGTATTAAAAGTTGACGGCGAGGACAGTAGAGAAGAAAAAAAACAAAGTTAAAGAACTCGGATCGCGGTCAGCACGTCTGAATTAGTGGATCGTACTTCCAGAAGAACGAGGCTCGTTCGATTCGCAGACACTTGGACAAAAACAGCGTCCTTGTTAGAACGAGATCCCGCAAAAAAGGAGATCCAATACGCGAGAAGTGCGTCCAACGGCGACGAAATCGCGGTAAAAAATCGATAGGGGACGATTAGTAATCGACGACGGAGCCACGAGAAAATGGAGTCGAGGAAATAAATCGTTGCAATCGCTGCGCACAATCTGTCCACTTATTAGATCTCTGTTAATCGAAACACCGGTGAAGCGATGCGTTTAATCTGATAGGGGAGAATGCGAATGATGGATCTGATCCACTTTAGCCTGAACGTTGCGATCGATAGAGGAGATTTTGTCGGTTCTAAAACGTGTGGTTAAAAGATTTGACGAATTTATTATTAGTCATTTCGGGATGTGGAGATAGTTGAGGAGGATACTGACATTTTCATTATGGTTAGGGTGGTAAATTCATTTTATGCGTCATGGTTAGGGTGTGCTGTGTATTGTGGAATGTTGAGTGTCGATAAGACATGTTCTTCAAAATCGGTATCAAATTACCGAGCAC
Source organism: Megachile rotundata (assembly GCF_000220905.1). Lineage (NCBI taxonomy): Eukaryota > Metazoa > Arthropoda > Insecta > Hymenoptera > Megachilidae > Megachile > Megachile rotundata. The sequence continues at coordinate 683,656 of NW_003797267.1, forward strand.
CATTAAAACGTGTCTGAATCGGTTCAATGGCTACGATACCCTATTTAAGTTCTTTGTAAAATGTCATTTGATACAGCAATTAATTTACCGATTCCACGAAAAGAGTACCGATACTTTGTTACGTGGTAGAAATAAATCCGAAAAGTTTCGCCGAGTGTCGATAAAACATGTTCTTCAAAATCGGTATCAAATTACCGAGCACCATTAAAACGTGTCTGAATCGGTTCAATGGCTACGATACCCCATTTAAGTTTTTTGTAAAATGTCATTTGATACAGCGATTAATTTACCGATTCCACGAAAAGAGTACCGATACTTTGTTACGTGGTAGAAATAAATCCGAAAAGTTTCGCCGAGTGTCGATAAAACATGTTCTTCAAAATCGGTATCAAATTACCGAGCACCATTAAAACGTATCTGAATCGGTTCAACAACTACGATACCACATTTAAGTTCTTTGTAAAATGTCATTTGATACAGCGATTAATTTACCGATTCCACGAAAAGAGTACCGATACTTTGTTACGTGGTAGAAATAAATCCGAAAAGTTTCGCCGAGTGTCGATAAAACATGTTCTTCAAAATCGGTATCAAATTACCGAGCACCATTAAAACGTATCTGAATCGGTTCAACAACTACGATACCACATTTAAGTTCTTTGTAAAATGTCATTTGATACAGCAATTAATTTACCGATTCCACGAAAAGAGTACCGATACTTTGTTACGTGGTAGAAATAAATCCGAAAAGTTTCGCCGAGTGTCGATAAGACATGTTCTTCAAAATCGGTATCAAATTACCGAGCACCATTAAAACGTATCTGAATCGGTTCAACAACTACGATACCACATTTAAGTTCTTTGTAAAATGTCATTTGATACAGCGATTAATTTACCGATTCCACGAAAAGAGTACCGATACTTTGCTACGCGGTAGAAATAAATCCAATAAGTTTCGTCGAGTGTCGATAAGACGTCTTCTAAAAAATCGGTATCAAATTACCGAGCACCATTAAAACGTATCTGAATCGGTTCAACTTCTACGATACCCCATTTATGTACTTCCTAAAATGCAATTTGATAAAGCAACTAATTTACCGAGACTACAATACCCCATTTAACTTTTTTATAAAATGTCATTTGATACAGCAACTACTTTACTGATTCCACGAAAATACCGATACTTTGCTACGCGATAGAAACCGATAATTCCCGCCTAGTGTCAATAAGACGTCTCAAAAATCGGTATCAAATTACCGAGCACCATTAAAACCTATCTGAATCGGTTCAACTTCTACGATACCCCATTTATGTACTTCCTAAAATGCAATTTGATAAAGCAACTAATTTACCGATACCATCAAACTACCGATACTTGGTGGAAACCGATAATTTCCATTAAGTGTCGATAAGACGAGAATCACAAAGGCACCAAAAAGGTATCAATTGCTATTAATGTCATTCGACACGGTAGGATAATTTTCAGGCTGAATAGCGTTCGGCATCGTTTCGATCGGTAAGCAACGTGTCCGGTATTTTATTCCGTGCAACAATATATCGTCCAATGAACCGCATCGTCATCGTTCGGGTGCAAATGAACGAACGAGGGAAGACGATAATTACCATGAAACAGCGATCGTTCGATTCCGTCGTTACGCGTAAAACGCGAAAGGAACGGCGGGATTAAATCGGTATGTGGTATCCGTTGAATAGCCGGCGATCGATTCGAAGTTTCAATTTCACACTCGGGAAAATCGAAGGCGAATTAAGGCGATACGGGTATATGCCGGTAGAAATAAAATGTACGTGAAATAAAAATAAAATTAATGATCATCGTGTCCGGGGGACTGGAACCTGTTCTCTCGGTGACCATTCATAAAACTCGACGACTGTGGTCCGGCTTCGTGGTAACGCGTTTCACCGGTTCGGCCGACCGATTTCGACATTGACGAAATATTCGGCGGCGAAGATCAATCGTCGAATGTCATGGACCTATCTGTCTAGGCTCTTTACATGTTTTTGTAGTTGGCTGCTTGACAATTTCAAAATTTTTGTACGCTCTAGAATTTGGAGGGTTTGGGGATTTCAAGTAGATGACTTGGAAGATCTAGGGCATTTTGAGAATGAACGACTTGGGGATTTGAAAATTTGAGAAACTGTAAAATCTAGGGAACTTTTAGAATCAAGTATTTCAGAATATAGAGAGTTGGGAAATTTGGGGATTTGGAAACTTGGGAAACTGTGAAATCTAGGGAATTTTTAGAATACACAATTGCAGAATATAGAGATTTGGGAAATATGAGAATTTATGAAATCTAGGTAATTTTGGGAATCAAGGATTGGGGAAATTTGGGAATTTGTGATATCTAGGGAATTTTGGGAATCAGAAATTTGGGAATATGGAGATTTGAAAAATTTGGGGATTTGGAAATTTGAAAACTTGTGAAACCAATGGAATTTTTAGAATCTAGGATTTGGGAAATTTGAGAATTTGTGAAATCTAGGAAATTTTGGGAATCAGAAATTTGGGAATATGGAGATTTGAGAAATTTGGGGATTTGGAAATTTGAGAACTTGTGAAATCTAGGGAAATTTTAGAATCAAGGATTTGGGAAATTTGAGAACTTGTGAAATCTAGGGAATTTTGAGAATCAAGGATTTGGGAAATTTGGGAATCTGTGAAATCTAGGGGATTTTGGGAATCAGAAATTTGGGAATATGGAGATTTGAGAAATTTGGGGATTTGGAAATTTGAAAGCTTGTAAAATCTAGGGAATTTTGAGAATCAAGGATTTGAGAAATTTGGGAATTTGTGAAATCTAGGGAATTTTGGGAATTAGATATTTGGGAATATGGAGATTTGAGAAATTTGGGGATTTGGAAATTTGAGAACTTGTGAAATCTAGGGAATTTTGAGAATCGAGGATTTGGGAAATTTGGAAATTTATGAAATCTAGGGAATTTTGGGAATCAGAAATTTGGGAATATGGAGATTTGAGAAATTTGGGGATTTGGGAATTTGAAGATCTGAAATTTTCGAAATTTGATATGTTAGGAAGTTAGAAAATAGAGAAAATTGGAAGAATTGAAAGATTTGAAAGAATTGAAAGAATTGAAAGAATTGCAAGAATTGACAGAATTGACAGAATTGAAAGAATTGAAAGAATTGAAAGAATTGAAAGAATTGAAAGAATTGACAAAATTTAACAAATTTAAAAAATTGAAAGAATTGAAAGAATTGAGTATTTGATAATTTGAAAATTTGTCAATTACCCTAAAGCTCGCCCAAAATCTCCCACACTCAAAAATTTAGTCTAACATGAAAAAGACATCGAATCCCAAAACACGTATTTCGCACATTCAATAAGTGTCCATTCTACTTGTAAGTACTATAACAATCTTTATTAATGTCAGTACACTATCAATATTACTTGAACAAACATTAATATCGAAACCCAATATACCAGTTACTTCTAAAACATTGACTACATTATTATCGAATCGTTTCGCTATCATTAATTACATCGATCCCATCCACCATTATTAATACCCAACTATTACCGATGATTGATTCCAACACACACAAACAAGAAATTAAAAGTCCCAGACGAAGAAATTAATTGAACTAACAATCTTATCGATTCATTAATAACATCGACTGTACTCGAAGGAACGAAATGTAAATAAGTGGGTCATAACAACAAAATGTTTCTCAAAACCACTTCCCATGTCGGTTGTTAAATACTTTTTTCATTCCGTCAAACAACACTCGACACGGAACTATCTGTGCAACACATCTCGCACGATAAATCGATGTAACTAGTCGAACGATAATCATCGACTACCTCGGTACTAATGGAGAATAGAAATACCGGTATGAAAATATATGAAAGTCGTTAAGCGGGAGTCGTTTATCTCATTCGTCATCTACTAGGCACGATACTTCCTTAATGTCTATATTCAATGTACCTTAACCCTTTAACTACCGATGACGTATATATACGTTCACGAGTGTATTTACGTCGATACATCACGTTAACCGGTGAGGCAAATGGAGATTTTATTTTTAAAGAAAATTGAGATGGTGGGGTGATTCGTGAGAAATATTTTTGGGGAAGCTTTTGTTGATCTTTTATAGGAAGTGTTTAGGAATTTATGAAAAAAAATTATTAATAGCATGAAACTAACTTTACCTACCAATTTAATAATTGTGCGTTTATTTATTAAAATTGTGCATTGAATATTATTTTAATTAGATTTCTAGAAGATGCTCATTCATGATTATTATATTGAATTTCAATAAAACAAGTTGTAATTAATAATTTTAATTTTGAGGTTATGTTATTGAATTTTAATGAAATGAGTTTCGATAAAAAACTAGCAATTTGAAATTTTATTACTGTTATTGTAAGATTGAATTTCATTTAAAAAACTAGCAATTAGAAATTATATTATTATTACTGCAATATTCAATTTTAATAAACAAGCAACTAGTAATTTTAATATTATTATTACAGTATTGAATTTCATTGAAAAAACTAGCAATTAGAAATTTTAACATTATTATTATAATATTGAATTTTAATAAAAAAAAACTAGTAATTATTAATTATTTTATTACTATTACAATATCAAATTTAATAAAAAACACTAGCAACTAATAATTTTAATATTATTACTACAGTATTGAATTTCGATAAAAAAAACTAGTACCTAAAAATAATATTACTATTACAATATCAAATTTAATAAAAAAAACTAGTACGTAAAAATAATATTAATATAACAATATAAAATTGCTCCAAAAACTAGCAATCAGTAATTACAATATAAAACTCCACTAAAAAACCTAGCAATTATAAATTATACTATTACAGTTACATCTTAGAATTGCAATAAATAATTAGCAATTAATGATTGTATTACTGTTACACGATTAAATTTCAATGAAGAACTAGAAATTATAAGCAGTCAATTAACGTTACAGCAACCACAATACAATTATCAATCGTTAATTGTTTCCTTCGAGATACCTCGTAACAGCGATCGGCGATAATCCGATTAGACCCATCACGATTTACAGCGATACTAGTTAATCGATTAAAAGCGATCGATCGCTTGCATATTCAAAGCAGAAATTTCTATTGGAATATAGGAAGCAGATTTAAGGTCTTAGTAGAATAAAATACTCGATTGTTTCTTTTAAATTTAAAATTGATTGGTGTTCCCTTTTAGATAAAAGATCTCATGCTTCATCGATACTTTTGTACAGGACGTCTCACAATTAGTGCACTCTAAAATTTTCTATGCGAATGAGTATTTTAGAACGCAAGATATCAAGATCAAATGTATAAAGCCATAGTCAGTAGCTTGTAACAGCACACGAAAGCTAATATATTTAATTGTATCTTAAGCACGTAGATATAAAAAAAATGTTTATAAATTATTCTTCGTCGAATGAGACAATGTATTACGAGAATATTAGCGTGTCAATTTTTTTGTATATTAATAAATGTATAATTATATTTTCCACGTTTTTTCTCTACCGATCTACAGGCGAATGTACCGCGGATTTTGTACATTGAATAAAAAGATTAGGAAGAAATCATTGGTCAGGTCCTGTAAATACATTTATTGGCATTACCATTCATGTTAAATAAAAACCTCGATTAACAATTCTCTTTCTTTTCCTTTCGCTCGAAGCAGTTTGCCACGTCGCTATTCTTAATCCTTGCCTCGATACAGGGTGTCTCGCAATTAGCGTAGGTCCCTGAAATGGGGGGTAGCTGACGCAATTCTGAATAAGATTTCCCTTTGCGAAAATGGGGTTTGAAGCTCCGTTTTTGAATTATTTTTGAATTATTAAGGAAAAAATCTCCACGCGGCGTAATTCCACGCGTTATATTCCCTACGCCCCCTATTTCCACGCGTGGCAATTCCACACGTTATATTCTCTACTCTTCCTATTTCCACGCGTTGTAATTTCACGCTTTGTATTCTCTACGCTTCGTATTTCCACGCGTCATATCCCCTACGCCCCGTATTTCCACGCGTTGAATCTCCACGCGGCGTAATTCCACGCGTTATATTCCCTACGCCCCCTATTTCCACGCGTGGCAATTCCACACGTTATATTCTCTACTCTTCCTATTTCCACGCGTTGTAATTTCACGCTTTGTATTCTCTACGCTTCGTATTTCCACGCGTCATATCCCCTACGCCCCGTATTTCCACGCGTTGAATCTCCACGCGGCGTAATTCCACGCGTTATATTCCCTACGCCCCCTATTTCCACGCGTCGTAATTCCACGCGTTATATTCCCAACGCCCCCTATTTTCACGCGTCGTAATTCCACACGTTATATTCTCTACTCCCCCATTTCCACGCGTTGTAATTTTACGCTTTGTATTCTCTACGCTTTGTATTTCCACGCCTCATATCCCCTACGTCCCGTATATCCACGCGTTGAATCTTCACGCGGCGTAATTCCATGCGTTATATTCCCTACGCCCCCTATTTCCGCGCATCGTAATTCCACGCGCTATATTTTCTACTCCCCCATTTCTACGCGTCCGTGGATTTCCTTAATAATTCAAAAACGAAGCTTCGGACCGCATTTTTGCTAAGGGAAATCTTATTCAGAATCACGTCAGCTACATTTCAGGGACGTTACTTATAATACACCCTGTATATCTCAAAATTAAATTAGAAAGACTCTCTTCGACGCAGTCCGTTCTGATTAGAAAGAATATTTCCTTACCTACAAGTAAATTGAAATATTGAGATTTTTGAATATACCAACAATTTCTGCCTGTGAATAAACTAAAAGATCCATAATGAGTTAATCAGTTCTGTTTATCTAGATTCGAGGAACGTCGCGTATCCTGATTCCATGGAACGAGCACGCGCACACTCGAAACCCCATAACCATGATTTCTCTCGGCAAATCAATTTTGCGCCGAGACCTCCTTGGGATTCGAACCGCGACCTGGCGGACGGTGTTCAGTTAATTTGCTCGCTAGACCATGGTGGTCGGATAAATTAAAATAGATCCGGCTGCGAAGAAATTCCTTTTACGCCCGACACTAGCACGTTAGGCCCCGTAACGCCCGCGAATTAAGCCCGTCTCTAATGGCCGGCGTTTGTCTTTTACAGGGAAGCGTATCTCATCGTGAGAGGCTGGGACCTCCAGGATGCCAGGGGTGTGGAGGTTGCTACGTATGCTGATCTATATGGTGAGTTATACAACTTTTTACATTATTAACAGTCTTACGTTTTCAATCTTTCAATAATTCTATTTTATTTGTACATTTAATTTGTACTTTTAATTTGTACATTTAATTTGTACTTTTAATTTGTACATTCTTAATTCGTACATTTAATGTGTAGTTTTAATTTGTACATTTTAACATTCAAACACAAAGTGAATTTGAACAATTAAATTTGGACATATGTACATTTTAATTTGTACATTTGAACAGTTACAAACTCCTTAATTGCTCTCATAACAATTAACCGATTGAATTCTAATTAATAATTAAAACCTTTTTAATTGACTATCAGAATGTAATTTTCAAATGAATACTTCTATATCGAAAAATTATCGTTTCTAATTCTCTATCGAATTAAAAATTGAAAACAGAATTCAATTAAAAGTTTCATTCATTAGCAGTGAATTTTTCATCCTTACTAATTAAAAATTGAGTCTCTAATTGGCACCTCGGTTTAAAACAAAAACCACGAACTTTCGTTCGATGGCAATTAACCTGAGAAAATAGAAAAATAAATAATACAAATAAATTAATACAATATACAATTGTATTAATACACAATATAAAGTTAACCAGAAAATGTATTTCTTATTCGAGACTCGTTCATTTTCCTCGACACGTATTTCCAAGAAAAGTGAGAAACGATAGTTTTAAACAATGGGGGCAGCATGGTGCTCCCATAATGCAGGCGCGATACCCACATGGAAAAGTGCGATTCAATATTGGCCTAACGGTTCAGTCGGTGCGTAAGACCTGCATATGGAAAACGTTCGTTTAAAAGTTTCATCGGCGACACCGATAAATAAGTACGGTAACCGGGTCGAATGATGTTGATCGAGCTTCCTGTAGCTTCGAACAATAAGAAACTCGGTGATTGAATGACGTTCGGACGTTGGTATGCTACTTTCTCGCATAATGTGTAAATGATTGTTCAATTTGCCTGGATGAATAATAGAAACGGAATGAGAACTTCGATTTGATATTCTGATATCGTGTACGAGTCTACGTAAATCATGAGTTTCCATATGGATTCTGGGTCAATCTTTTATTTGTAACAAAACGTGTTCCAATTCAATTTTTAATTTCTTTATGTAACAGAAGGAAGGATAAAAGTATTTGAGATTAGAGATGTTTCGATTTAAGTGAACTGTGATTATATATGGCTAGGGATATTTGGATTTAGGGATACTCAGGATACTGTAGGAACAATTGGATCTAGGGACACTTGGATTTAGGAATACTTGCAGCAAGGGGTACTTAAATCTTAAGGTCATGGCATCTAGGGAATTTTTAAAGTAGGGATATTTACATCTAGGGGATTTTCAAAGTATGGATACTTGCATCTAGGAAATTTTCAAAGTTGAAATATTTGCATCTGGGGAATTTTTAAAGTAGGGATATTTACATCTAGGGGATTTGCAAACTATGGATACTTGCATCTAGGGAATTTTCAAAGTTGGAATATTTGCGTCTAGGGAATTTTTAAGGTAGGGATATTTACATCTAGGGGATTTTCAAAGTATGGATACTTGCATCTAGGAAATTCTCAAAGTTGGAATATTTGCATCTAGGGAATTTTTAAAGTAGGGATATTTACATATAGAGGATTTTCAAAGTATGGATACTTGCATCTAGGGAATTTTCAAAGTTGGAATATTTGCATCTGGGGAATTTTTAAGGTAGGGATATTTACATCTAGGGGATTTGCAAACTATGGATACTTGCATCTAGGGAATTTTCAAAGTTGGAATATTTGCATCTGGGGAATTTTTAAGGTAGGGATATTTACATCTAGGGGATTTTCAAAGTATGGATACTTGTATCTAGGGGATTATCAAAGTATGGATACTTGCATCTAGGAAATTTTCAAAGTTGAAATATTTGCATCTGGGGAATTTTTAAAGTAGGGATATTTACATCTAGGGGATTTGCGAACTATGGATACTTTCATCTAGGGAGTTTTCAAAGTTGGAATATTTGCATCTAGGGAATTTTTAAAGTAGGGATATTTACATCTAGGGGATTTTCAAAGTATGGATACTTGCATCTAGAGAATTTTCAAGGTGTTGATATTTGCATCTAAGGAATTTTCAATGTATTGATACTTGCATCTAGAGAATTCGTTCATCGATCACAAGTTATTGCAACGACCACCGTTATTTCAAATATTTTCTTTATCGAAACTTTTTCCAGCGCACTATCGTATCATTTCAGTCGCATATCCACCACGATAATTAACATAATCTCTGAAGCGTTTATTTTCTCGAAATTTAACGAAGGTCTCCGGCGTTTCCCTATCTTTCTCCCGAAGTATCGGAAACGGTACCTTCCGAGAGCCCGGGCCCGTAAGCCCGTTAACTTTTAATTAAGGAATCTATGAGTATCAGCAAACATCACTCGAAATTATGGCCCATTATCGAAATTAGTGGCCGTAGCTCAACGGTGTTTTAGGGTTTAATTGGCCGACAAAAGGTACGGTTAACAGATAAGAGACGGAACGTGCGAAGAATCGTGTGAATAGCTGGCCAACTGAATGGCCGCAGCTTTATTGCACGGGCATTTCAAGTATGCACGCGCGAACGTTATTTAATGGTATCCGCAACTCGTTTTTCATGTTCGCAGTCTGATAATCCGCCGGCTGCGTGGAAATCCGCGAACCTGCCGGATTTGTAGAATCGACGAGAAGAAAAATCGCTTCATTCAAAGCGGCGGAAAAAGCATGAGTGCGTTTGTCACGTGTGGAGAGTTGTGGACGTAGAGTCGTTTGATCAACTTCATAAATTCGGAACGTTAACATTGTTTTACCTGGGATTTTTTTTATCAACTGATATTTCAGTGAATCATGTGACACGTGACACATATAGGTAATCATGTGACATAGTTTAATAGGATACAAACAGACATGTACAAATTCTGTATACCTTACGTTCTCCATTTTGTGAAGTAATTTAATTTAACATAAATGTGTTAAATTTTATTATTGGTAATTTATCGAAGGGGTAATTTATCAATTTATCTATACATCACTTGAATATACAGATGTTTGAAGTATGAAATATAACAATTTCGTATAGAAGTTTCACTTGAATTAATTTAACCCACATTTCATTGAAAAGTGCACACCGACTCGTATCGAAAATTTTATCAGAAATAATTAGTTACCTCATACGGTATTTCTTGGCCATTAGTCAAACGAAAGATGCCAAACTGTTCATGAACAGTTATGCCATCTAGCGAGGATAGATATGCCTACGGACGTAAATTATCTATTTGATTTTTGATAGATGGAACATTAATCATGCGTTTGAGAAATCGAGGAATTTGATGAAAGTGGAATTGAATAGTTCAAAGTTGGAATATTTAAAGTGTTTGTGTACTTTTCGATCATTGTATACTGCGGTTTCTGATGATGAATTTAAATAGAATTTCATTGATCATGCTTTTTACGTTTGGTACCATTTGTGGTTATTTCTGATAGATATTTTCTGTGATTCATCAAAATTTAAATGAAATTATTATATTTGTTATAAAAATAAAAATATCAGGAAATAATTCAAACAATTCAAACAATTCAAACAATTCAAACAATTCAAACAATTCAAACAATTCAAACAATTCAAACAATTCAAACAATTCAAACAATTCAAACAATTCAAACAATTCAAACAATTCAAACAATTCAAACAATTCAAACAATTCAAACAATTCAAACAATTCAAACAATTCAAACAATTCAAACAATTCAAACAATTCAAACAATTCAAACAATTCAAACAATTCAAACAATTCAAACAATTCAAACAATTCAAACAATTCAAACAATTCAAACAATTCAAACAATTCAAACAATTCAAACAATTCAAACAATTCAAACAATTCAAACAATTCAAACAATTCAAACAATTCAAACAATTCAAACAATTCAAACAATTCAAACAATTCAAACAATTCAAACAATTCAAACAATTCAAACAATTCAAACAATTCAAACAATTCAAACAATTCAAACAATTCAAACAATTCAAACAATTCAAACAATTCAAACAATTCAAACAATTCAAACAATTCAAACAATTCAAACAATTCAAACAATTCAAACAATTCAAACAATTCAAACAATTCAAACAATTCAAACAATTCAAACAATTCAAACAATTCAAACAATTCAAACAATTCAAACAATTCAAATAATTCAAACAATTCAAATAACATTAGAATAATGTTCGAATAATATTAGAAAAATTAATATTACAGTACAATTTTAAAAGTTTAACAATTCCTACAATATAAATTTGTGTAAAAAACATCCAAGTATCCATTTAAAAAGTATATTGAATTATTATCTCCTTTTGTATTTCATCTCAATGAAATGTTTTCCCAGAATTGTCCCAGGAATCAATCAACGAAAAAAGAACAAGAGAATTAATAGCCTTCGAAACGACTTCACGAGAATGAAATAAGCAGTTGCAGAAGTAGGAGGAAATTAACTTCGTAACTCGAACACTGGTCGAGAGGAAGTTACTTCGAATCGAATATTAGATAGATCTCGATCAAGGAAATAGAATAGAGCTATTCCCATCGTAGTCAGTGGCGATATTAGATGAATGAGAAATAGGATGCTTGTTTGTTTAACGAGAAACGAAGAGTATTTGTTTAACGAGAAATTTAACGGGATAAGAATACTGAGAAGTACGGAACGTTTCCCTTTGTGCATGCTCTGTAGCCACCTGTTGATATTTACAATTGATGTTACCGTAATGACTGTTAAATAAATTGAATGGGGTTAAAATTCAGGGATCGATGAAATGAACGCTCGATTAATTTTTCAGTTTCTTGGAATTTATTATTATTTATTTATTATTCGGTTGTTTAGGCAAGAATTAAATTGATTTGATTATTGGTGTATAGGACACATTAATATGGCCGTGATACATATGTGTGCATATGTGTATAATACATATATACGTATGCGTACACATATGTTGTAATACATATGTACATATGTGTATACGAATGTTGTAATACATATGTACATATGTGTATACGTATGCTGCAATACATATGTGCATATGTGTACACATATGTTGCAATACATATGTACATATGTGTACACATATGTTGCAATACATATGTACATATGTGTATACGAATGTTGTAATACATATGTACATATGTGTATACGAATGTTGTAATACATATGTACACATGTGTATACGTATGTTGTAATACATATGTGCATATGTGTACACGTACGATATGTAAATGTACACACATGTAATACATATGTATACATATGAAATTTGATATAAAACATATAGATATCTCTATATTATCAAACATATGTGAGCTTATCTGTACATATGTGTATGTTATATGAACCGAAACATATGTCACTTTAGTCAATTCTGTATGAATTTAAACATGTATCAATCAGTTCAGTCATATATCTTATCATGTCATACAATTCACATATATCAACTAAAACATATATTTGTTCGTGATCATACATCAACTTCAACTTCAACTTCTACTTCAAGTTACATATGTTAACTCGACCATACATCGACTTGATTAACGATGTACCACTCTAGTTATACGTATAACAATTTTCTCTTATCAAATATATATTAATTTTTTCAATCATATATCAATTTCATCATATATCATATAGGACTTACATCAATTCAATCATACATCAATTTATTCATATGCATATCAATGCATATACATGAAATATACTGTATGTAGACATACATACCCACATATGGACATATGTATATTGATTTGTTCGATCACGTATCAAATTGCACGTATCCTAAAATATTCATAGGTTTGATTAATCACACATCAATCCAATCACATGTGTATCGATCTACACATATCACATGTGTATTTGTTCAATCATACATGAATTTTCTCAAAATACACATGTGTTTCAATACCAATATATTCAGTCACATATGAACCTCACCCCAAATCACATTACATACGCCACCTAAATTACACATGCATTCAACCAATCACACATGGACCTAATCACACATCAATTAAAACAACGTATCAAATGAGAGTATTAATTTGTACAAGACAGTGAAGACAAATATTTTCCTATCATCTGCAGAATTTAATGGAGTCAAGATAATCCCGATTTAATTTAATCTGAACGATTTCGTCTGGCATCTTTCGCGGATCCACAATTATCCTGTAGGATCTATTGGACGTCTTGTAAATCAAAAGGAACAGGAAGGAAATCGTTCGGATGACGTATCTCGGTACGAGTAACGCGGAGACGGAAGCATAAATTTGCTTGGCGCGAGCACGCGAGAGGACGACGCGTTTCCTGCGCGAAGCCGCAATAAGAGCTCTCACTCGACAGACGCAATAACGTCGTGGGGGCAATAGGTTGTGCAGGGGTCCTGAATAACTTTCCGGGGAAGCAGGTGCCGAGGGAATAAGAGGAAAAGAAGGTCGTAAGACACGCGTAACGGTACCTAGAGTAGGCATGAATATCCGCTTGCAAGCTGTCGCGTCTCCCGCTGCGTCATCGCATTGTCATCGGGCTATGACGAATTTTTCATTAGCCGCCATTTCGGGACCGCGGGATTTCTTTCACGGACTTTCTATCGCCTCTTTCTTCGATTTCCCGTTCTTATGGATTGATGAAATGTCGGCTGATGGATGGCAGATTCATTTCTGTGGATTGGGGTGACTAGGATATTGTGGTATAGGGATATAGGGATTTAGGATACAGGGAGTTAGGATACAGGGAGTTAGGATACAGGGAATTAGGAATCTACTCACTTAATTTGAGAAATTGCTAATTTAAGAATATAGGAATTTTGGAATTTTGGAAGATTCCCAAATTTCATATTTTAAAAATTCCCTAGATATCATAATTTCCCAAATTACCAGTTCTTGAAATTCCCTGGATCTCATAAGTTTCCAAATTCCCCACATCTCACAAGTTCCCTAATTCTCGAAATTCCCTAGATCTCCCAAATTTCCAATTCTGAATATTCCCTAAATCTCACGAATTCCCAAATTCCCATTTCTCAAAATTCCCTAGATCTCATAAGATCCTACGTTCTCAAAGTTCCAAATCTCCAAATTCCTTAAATCTCACAAGTTCCTATGTTCTGAAATTTCCAAATCCTCAAATCCTTAATTCTCGAAATTCCCTAGATCTCACAAATTCCCAATTCTGAACATTCCCTAGATCTCACAATTTACCAATTCTGAAGATTCCCTAGATCTCACAAGATCTACCTCCACCAAATGCCCAAATTCCCCCAAATCCCCAAAATCCTCATATTCACCAATTGTCAAATTTCTAAATCTCCAAATTCCTCGAGTTCCCAAATCCCCAAATGCGAGGACGTTCGCATTTTCATCCACACTCGTCGAATAATCGCGAAGCCCGATAAAAAGGAGACATCCGAATGCAGGGGTTCGTCAAAGCCCGTATTGGCATCTACTTACAATTTCGAAGAACGCGAGTTGCTCGTCACGGGCATATAGAAGCGCACGGCATGAACGAAGAGAAGAAGAGGAAGCTGTTTCCGCGTGTCACGAGCAGCACAAAGAGAGACGGGCATTAGTATTCGAACGCCAGAAGAGCCACGATGGGAAACTCAGCTATCGGCATGCTACGCGTTCGAATAACTCAGAATACTGATACACTAGCAGTTGTAACGAACTGGCGTGGAATCGTAAAGGCTACAGGTACAACGCGAATTGCTTCCGCCTGCGGAGTGTAATATAAATATCGTTCTTGCCATTCGTTTCACGTGCGGGAGCACGAGCGCATTGTCTTTCTTTGATAGATCGCCGAGAAAACGCCGCGATTGTCGCCTCACGTATAAAAAGTAAAAAAAGAAAATCAAGGAAAAAAATAAAAAAAAATAAAATGAAAGTAAAATCGAGGAAAACGCTAAAAAAATAAAATGAAGGAAAAAATAACAAAAAATAAAATCAAGGAAAATTTAAAAAATAATAAAATCAAGGAAAAGCTAAAAAAAATTATATCAAGGAGAAAATAAAAAAATCAAGGAAAGAATAAAAAGAGGAAAAAATTCGTTCAAAAATAAAATCAAGGAAACAATAAAAAGAGGAAAAAATTTGTTCAAAAATAAAATCAAGGAAAAAAAATAAAATAATTTACATTACATAAAATTTACATTAGTTTCCTTAAATTTGTAAATTGAGCAGAATAATTTCATAACGAAATATGTCCGCCAATTATATATCCATTAAGCATCTCTCTTAATTAACTCAGCAAAATTATATTCAGCATTCGCTGTCTGAATATTCATTCAATCGAAGGTTCGATTATCTAAACCGCGGTAAGTACACGAATAATTAAGTACAAATTCAGAATACAAACCGGTCTTACAGGAGCATAATATCTTCGAGACAAAGTGCAGTGGTAGTAATTATAGCAAATAATTATGAGCAGTTAAGAGACGTAACAGTGCAACTACATTAACGACGTAATAAAATTTCGATCTTATGCGTGCTTAATGTCGCGTGCGTTTCGAATAATGAAACAGGGTAATGATGGTAACCTTTATATTTCGGAGTGTTTGAGACTTCTGAAAAATAAGATGGAGTGATGTTAAACGAATAGTAAGTATAATTTTCAAAAATTTTTAATTTCGAATTGGCAAATTTTAATGTTTGTAAAACTCTGAACTATTGATTCTACAAAAGTTACTAGAATTTCTAAGTTACTAGATTATTAACCTGTAGTTGCAAGATTTCTAATTCTCAAAATTCGGTAGACCTCATAAATTTCCTAATTCCTCAACTCCCTAATTCTGAAAATTCCCTAGATCTCCTAAATTTTCTAATTCCTCAAATCCATAATTCTAAAAATTCCCTGGAACTTTTAAATTTCCAAATTCCCTAGATTCCACAAGTTTCTAAGATCACTTTCCAAATCTCAAAATCCCTAATTCTTGAAATTCCCTAGATCTCTCAAATTCCGAAATTCTCAAAATTCCCTAGATCTCACAAATTCACAAATTTTCTGGATGTCAGAAGTTTCTGAGTTTTCAAATATCTCTTCCAAATTCCTAAATCTCTAATTCTCCAAATCTCCAAATCTCCAAATCTCCAAATCTCCAAATCTCTAATTCTCCAAATCTCCAAATCTTCAAATATCCAAATCTCCAAATCTCCATGTCCCCATATCTCCAAATCCCCAAATCCCTAAATCAACAATTCTTCAAGTCCCCATATCTCCAAATTCCCAAATCCCTAAATCAACAATTCTTCAAGTCCCCAAATCTCCAAATCCCCAGATCTCTAAAATTCCAATTCTTCAAGTCCCCAAATCTCCAAATCCCCAAATCCCTAAAATTCCAATTCTTCAAATCCCCAAATCTCCAAATCCCCAGATCTCTAAATCTCCAATTCTTTAAGTCCCCAAATCTCCAAATCCCCAAATCCCTAAATCTCCAGTTCTTCAAATCCTCAAATCTCCAAATCCCCAGATCTCTAAATCTCCAATTCTTCAAGTCCCCAAATCTCCAAATCCCCAAATCCCAAAATCTCCAATTCTTCAAATCCCCAAATCCCTAAATCTCCAATTCTTCAAGTCCCCAAATCTCCAAATCCCCAAATCATCAAATCCTCAAATCCCCAAATCCCCAAATCCTCAAATCCCCAAATCATCAAATCCTCAAATCCCCAAATGCCCAAAATCCCACCCCAAATCCTCAAATCCCCAAATCATCAAATCCTCAAATCCCCAAATCCCCAAATCCTCAAATCCCCAAATCATCAAATCCTCAAATCCCCAAATCCCCAAATCCTCAAATCCCCAAATCATCAAATCCTCAAATCCCCAAATCCCCAAATCCTCAAATCCCCAAATCATCAAATCCTCAAATCCCCAAATCCCCAAATCCTCAAATCCCCAAATCATCAAATCCTCAAATCCCCAAATCCCCAAATCCTCAAATCCCCAAATCATCAAATCCTCAAATCCCCAAATCCCCAAATCCTCAAATCCCCAAATCATCAAATCCTCAAATCCTTAAATCCCCAAATCCCCAAATTCCCCGTTCCTTAAACTCCTAACCCCTTGAATCCCTAAATCTCCAAATCTCTAAACCTCCAAATTCCCAAATCCCCATAACAAAGAACATCGAAAAATCTCCCGTATCATCCGATTCTCGATCATCGACCGTTGGCTCAGCTCGGCAGACGATGTTGAAACAAAAACGGGGCTCAACTCGCTCGTTCGCATGCTCTAAGACGCACACAACCGCGTGGCCCGCGTACGCCAGGTGCGTAATCATTTCTAATGAAACGTTGTCATTTAACAGTGCGATTGTAAGAGCGCAGAAACTTGTTTTCACTTGCGCGAAAAACGTCGACCGTTAATGCAGCGGTAAAGACGCCTCTCCCGTTACAGCATTGCGCGGGCATCGCTGGCCACGCGGGGAACACCTTTCCTTCGGCGATGCGAGCCTCACGTGAGCGTACGTGTCGCGGATTTTCTGCGACTCGTCGTCCTGGCTATTCGAGCTGAGACGCCCAAACACGTAACGAAAGAATGCACCGGGAACGCGGAGCCAGATTTCTAGAAATGCACACGGTGCGCGTCCTAATATCCGGACAGGGCCGTCTCTATTCTCTGCGGTGCCCCGGACATTCTATAGGGACTGCAAACAATTTTATTTTACCAGTTATCTGTATTTTGTTTTAAACTCGAAACAATTGCCATTTAATTTGAGACAATATTTAGTACATATTTGAGTAAATGTATGATCTTATAAGTGTATGGTCGTATGATCTTATAAATTGTATTATAATTTCCAGATGCACAAATTCCTAATTCTCAAAATTCCCCTGATCTCATAAATTTCTAAATTACTAATACTAAAAATTTCCTAGATCTCATATGTTTCCAAATTCCCAACACTCAAAGTTCCCTAGATCTCATAAATTTCTAAATTTCCTAGATCTCATAAATTCTTCAATTCTCAAAATTCCCTAAATTTCAGAAATTCCCAAATTTTCAAATTTCATAGATCTCGCAAATCTCCAAATTCTTAAAATTCCATAGATCTCATAAGTCACCAAATTCTCCAAATTTTCTTGGATCGCACAAATTTCCGAATTCTAAAAATTCTCTAGATCTCCGGAGTTCCTAAGTTCCCAAATTGCTAAATCTCCAAATCACCAATTCTCGAAATTCCCTAGATTTCACAGATTTCCAAGATTTCACGAGTTCCTAAATTTCCAAATCCCCCCATCGCTAATTCTAAAAATTCTCTAGATCTCACGAATTCTTAAGTTCCCAAATTTCCAAATCCCTATTTCTTGAAATTTCCCAGATTCCACAAATTTCCATATTCCCTAAATCTCCTAAATTCCCAAATTCTAAAAATTTCCTACATCTCAAGAGTTCCTAAGTTCCCAAATTGCCAAATCCCCAAATCACTAATTCTCGAAATTCCCCAGATTTCACAGATTTCCAAGATTCCACGAATTCCTAAATTCCTAATTTTCCAAATCCCCCAATCGCTAATTCTCAAAATTCCCTAGATCTCACGAAGTCCTAAGTTCCCAAATTGCCAAATTCCTAATTCTCGAAATTCCCTAGATTCCACAAATTTCGACATTCCCTAAATCTCCTAAATTCGAAAATTCTAAAGATTCCTTAGATCTCACGAATTCCTAAGCTCCCAAATTCCCAAGTCCCTATTTCTCACAATTCTCTAGATTCCACAAATTTCCAAATTCCCTAAATCTCCTAAATTCTAAAATTCTAAAAATTCCCTAGATCTCACGAATTCCTGAGTTCCAAATTTCCAAATCCCTAATTCTCGAAATTCCCTAGAGTCCACAAATTTCCAAATTCTCTAAATCTCCTAAATTCCAAAATTCTAAAAATTCCCTAGATCTCACGAATTCCTAAGATCCCAAATTTCCAAATCCCCAAATCCCAAAATCCCTAATTCCCAAAATTCCGTAGATTCCACAAATTTCCAAATTCTCTAGATCTCACAAATCTCCCAATTCTCAAAATTCCCTAGATCTTACAATCTCCCAAATTCTAAAAATTCCCTAGATCTCACAAATGTGTGACGCAATTTTTAATAAATATTTGACTATAGTCGATGATGATTAAATGGAAATGTAATGTAATTTTTTATTTTTATCTAAAGATTACCTTATAATATTTTATGAAAATATAAAAATGGTGGTTCTAATGACAACCTAACCTATATGCAACTGCAATGGCGTCCTACAATAAGCGTCCTGCAGACGTTCCTGTCCGATCTGTACGATTACGAATCGAGGATATTTCACGGTCATGAATCGAAGCGTTGCATGTGAAAAAAAGTCGGTTTTTACCGTGTTTAATATTCTCCGAAGCGATGCAGCGATCCGCCACGCGATTCCACGTGCGTGGGAAATGTCTGTTTACCTATCGTTCATGCAACGCTCGAAATTTATGATCGAAGAAGAATACCGGTGCCGGCCGCGCGATAGTTATTTACGACAAGGATAATGGTATAATCGAAATTGAAAATAAAGATACGCGAGAGACGAAATTGCCGATAAGGTCGGTTATTCGCGATGCGTGTACAGGAAACGTGGCCGCTGAAAGCTCGTCCATTTGCATTTCGTTGTTAACTGAGATCTCAAACGTTGTATCGTTTCTTTTTTCTCCGCTTCGCCGGATCATAGCACGTTTCGCGGCTTGTTTATTGCGATTCATACGAGAGAATGATCTGGCACGGTGGCTTGTAGTGGGTGTACACACGATCATAACTTCACGATTCACGACGCGAACTATACCTACCCGTGCATGGAACGGTACGTGTAATGAACGACGAATCGTTTGTATAACCAGCCGTTGAATATCTGTTAGCTACGACATAAAACGTCCCACGGCCGTGTAGCGGACGTTTTGCTGGGATTCAGACAAAGTGGAGCCCCATTGAATTTTTAACGCGGTGGACGTGCGGGTCAACGGTGACTGTAACCACATATCTCACTGTGCATTGATGGGACCGACAGCAAATTACTCTGTGAGAAAATTTTCGCTGCAAATGTGGAACAACGCGTTTTCTCGCGATATAGCGTTCCTTTGTATGTGCTAGACAGTCTTTGGGAATTATGCAATTTTTATATTTTTTAATTTTGAGATTCAGCATATGTTGTAACGTTACATGTGTATGTAATATGTGCTCATATGTGTGTGATGTGTGTATGTGTATATTACACGTGTATGTAATATGTGAGTACATATGTGAATACATGTGTGTATACATTACATGTGTATGTAACATGTGTGCACATATGTGAATACATGTGTGTAATGTGTGTGTATGTAATATGTAAGTACATATGTGTTCATATGTTTGTAATGTGTGTATACATTACATGTGTATGTAACATGTATGCACATATGTGAGTACATGTGTGTAATGTGTATGTATGTAATATGTATGTACATATGTGAGCATATGTTTGTAATGTGTGTATACATTACATGTGTATGTAACATGTGTGCACATATGTGAGTACATGTATGTAATGTGTGTGTATATAACATGTATGTACATATGTGAGCATATGTGTACAATGTGTTTGTATGTAATATGTGTGTATATCTGTGAATATATGTGTGTAATATACAGTATATATAATATGTATCTACATATGTGTGTAATGTATGTATATATTACACATGTGTAACAAAACAGTAGTAACATATATGTAAAATATAAAATATTAACACATGAACTGAAACAATAAAATAAAATATAACAATGTATAAAATAAGCTGTTACGTCTTTAATTTAATATACAGCAAATTCAAACGTACAGCATACATCACAGCACTTTTTAATTGTAAACCATAGAGTAATTACCACATAACAGCGTACTGTGAGTCCGCCTGAATTCACACAGTCTAAAATAATTGAACGCGAACTACTGCAAAGTAATTTTCTCAATTAGCGTCAGATTTGTTCCGAATAATTACACGGGTAACGCGATAAACTAGTCCAATGTGTTACGAACAATTTATGAAGACGTATGTTACACGAGCGCAATAAAAATAAAGATAAATAATGATATCTGCTGAGTGCAATAGACAGTACGAATTCGTGATTAACATTCTTCTGGTTTAGGATGAAAATTTATGATATTACAGTATTGATTATCAGAGCGTCACTAACGTTAAAATCTCATAACGGTTATATATCCAGGTAATTATATACATATGTATATATACATATATGTATATATATATGTATACCGCAATACTTATCATCCTGCCATTCAATCAAATTCGTTTAACACCGACGTGTTATATCGTGAAATTGTATAATTTACCTTCTGCTATATTTAGCTAGTTCTTTAGAGCCGTACGTTACGATTTATGCGTAGTAGTATTTCTGGAAGGTAAACAGTTAACTTTTCATTTATAAAAATGAAATGTACGTATTTTGTAATGAGATGTGTATTCCTAAATTCTTGGCAAGTGGTATCACTGGATTTTATGGTTTCCTCTAACGCTAGTTCCAAACGTAATTAGTTTGCAATATACCTAGTTCCAAACATCCGCAAGTACCAATATCCCTAGCCCCAAATACCCTATTTTCCGATATTCTTAGTTCCAAATCTCCCTGGTGCAAAATATTCCTAGATCCAAGTGTTCCTATTTCCAAATATCCCTAGATCCAAACGTCTGTAGTTCCAAATATCCCTAGATCCAAGTGTTCCTAGTTCCAAATATCCCTAGATCCAAACGTCCCTAGTTCCAAATCTCCCTAGATCCAAGTGTTCCTAGTTCCAAATATTCCTAGATCCAAACGTCCCTAATTCCAAACCTCCCTAGTTCCAAACCTCCCTAGATTCAAGTGTTTCTAGTTCCATATATCCCTAAATCCAAGTATTCCTAGTTCCAAATATCCCTAGATCCAAACGTACCTAATTCCAAACCTCCCTAGTTCCAAATATCCCTAGATCCAAGTGTTCCTAGTTCCAAATCTCCCTAGGTTCAAGTGTTTCTAGTTCCATATATCCCTAAATCCAAGTATTCCTAGTTCCAAATATCCCTAATTCCAAATATTCCTAGTTAGAAATATCCCTAGCTCCGAATATTCCTAGTTAGAAATATCCCTAGTTAGAAATAACCCTATTTAGAAATATCCCCAGTTCCAAATATTCCTAGTTAGAAATATCCCTAGTTAGAAGCATCCCTATTTAGAAATATCCCTAGTTCCAAATATTCCTAGTTAGAAATATCCCTATTTAGAAATACCCCTAGTTCCAAATATTCCTAGTTAAAAATATCCCTAGTTAGAAATATCTCTAGTCACAAATAAATACATCCCTAAATATCCCTAATTCCAAATTCTCCATATCCCTAGATTGCAACCCCAGTTCCCAATATCCCCAGATTCAAACCTCACAATATCTTATATCCCTAGACCGCAATTATCAGAAAAATTAGCAATCATAAATGAAGAAGATACGACTATATTTCTGACAACAGTAAAATCGATGAAGAAGGAGGTAAATGTTTCGTTTAACGATCGGACAAGCTTTAGCACATTTTAAGTTGTAATAAATCGAGATAATGGCACGACCGGGGTCACGATAAATTAACCCGAGGACTAAAATAACCCGAACGGAAGGTCCACTTTGTAAATGATTGATGCGGCCAACGATTTAACCGAAGAAACGCGAAAAAAGTTTTAGTAATGGCTCGCGAAAGTTCACCGTACCTAGCAGCCTGTTCGCCGGCTTTTGTAATTTCCTAGACGACAAGTTAATGAAATCACCGGGCACAGACGCGAATCGTAAAGGTCTTGCTAAACTAGTAATAAATTCCGGACACAATGGCCCGGACACCGTTAACTCTTTGATTTACGCGCGTAACTCCGAGATGCTCGGTTGAACGATATTCATAGGAGGTAACGCTTTACGGTATTTACAGGCAGTTCCATAAGAAACTCGGAGCCACCGGGGAATCACTGCGAGGAAACGTTATTGACGGCTGCGTTTAACGTGCTGTTTATTTGACGATTGTTTCGTTTACAGGATACATAACACTTAAATTTCTAATGGCTCTTCGATGCGAGTCATATTTTTAGTGAAATTCAAAATTTGCTAACTTTCAAATTCATTGTTGTATATATTTTCTAATTTTGAAATGTAGGCACCGGCAAATTCTGTGTTGCTGTAAGATTGTTATGTGGTATATGGCCACGCGTTATATCGCTACACATTGTGTACATTACCGGCCAACTGTTGCTACACCTTATATACGCACATTTTTTTATCGCGTATTACATTGCTACGAATGAAATTCATGTGCACTAAATTCCCACATGTGGAATTGCTACTCGTGACATTCTCACGCGTGGAATTCCTGCCATTGGAGTTGGGACGCTTGGAATTGCCATGCTTGGAATTGCTACGCGTGAAATTCTTGTGGATGGAATTGCCACGTTTGGAATTGCTACGCGTGGAATTGCCAAGTTTGAAATTCTCATACGTGGAATTGCCGCACTTGGAATTGCCGCGCTTGGAATTACTGCCCTCTCAATTGCTACGTTTGGAATTGCCGTGCGTGAAATTGCTAGGCTTGGAATTGCTACGCGTAGAATTCTCATACATGGAATTGCCGCGCTTGGAATTGCCGCGCTTGGTATTGCCGCGCTTGGAATTACTACCCTTTCAATTGCTACGCTTGGAATTGCCATGCGTGAAATTGCCACGCTTGGAATTGCCACGCTTGGAATTCTCATACGTGAAATTGTCACGCTTGGAATTGCCGCGCTTGTAATAGCTACCCTTGGAATTGCCACGCTTGGAATTGCCACGCGTGAAATTCTCATACGTGAAATTGTCACGCTTGGAATTGCCGCGCTTGTAATAGCTACCCTTGGAATTGCCATGCGTGAAGTTGCTACGCGTGGAATTCTCATACGTGAAATTGTCACGCTTGGAATTGCCACGCTTGTAATTGCTACCCTTGGAATTTCCATGCGTGAAATTGCCACCCGTGAAATTCCTGCGCGTGGAATTGCCATGAGCGGAATTACTACCCTTGAAATTCCTATGCGTGGAATTGCCATGCATAGAATTACTACCCTTGAAATTCCTATGCGTGGAATTGCCATGCATGGAATTACTGCCCTTGAAATTCTTCACGCATAGAATTGCTTTATGTGATATCATCACACGTGGAATTGTCACATACTCCTTCACTATCTCCAGAATTATTATAATATTATATAACCATGTGTGGAATTGTTACATAGTATATCACTCCACATAAAATTTCCTATACATCTCCTCACTATTTTTGCCTGAGGAAACAAAGAGTTACATGATCATAAAAAATAGTGCATATCTAAAAGTTCAAAAATTTTGCGGTAAAAAATTACTGTAAGAATTGCAGTACCGTTTGTGGAACGCACAGTAGTCCCATATGTTCTCGTGTTATGTCAGTGAGAAAGGAAGAGAGGTCATCGAGTTCAAGGTGGAAAAATGTATTCTTTCGAATGTACAGGTGGTTGGCTTGAAGAGCGTCGGTAGCAACGGCGACATTTGGCCGCTGGAGAGGCCAGAGGGAATGCCGGCCATACAATCCCTCGAAGTGATGTGCGGAAAGGATCACATGGACGTGCATCTCTCGTTTTCACAACCCTTTGAAGGGATCGTGTCGTCCAAGGGCCAACACGCCGATCCACGATGCGTCTACGTTCCACCGTCTACCGGGCAGACTTTCTTCTCCTTTCGGATAGCTTACGCGAGGTAAGAATGCTTGTCAATGAGACCAGAGCACATTTGAACGTTTCTTGAAATTCGTATATTTTCTTTTCACACATTTTTATTCTGTAGATACGCTGTATACGTGTAGACATGTATGACTAGTAGAACAACTATGACTGTAGAATCTTATATCTTCACGTTCGTTTATTCCCTGCACCTTCATATTTTTATATCTCTGTTAGCTTGGTAGACTCCTTACATCTTTAAGTCATCGTGCTGTTTCAATATTCAACTATTTCAGCATATTACAATATTACTATTTCATTACACATATGTTCCACATATGTTACACATATGTTATACATTATGTTATCTGATTATTCCATTATGCTACTGTATTACAATAATACTAAATCATCATAATGTTTCAATATTCAATATTTCATCATATGACAATAATACTATTACATTACACATATGTTCCACATATGTCACACATATGTTATACATTATGTTATCTGATTATTCCATTATGCTACTGTATTACAATAATACTAAATTATCGTAGTGTTTCAATATTCAATATTTCATCATATGCCAATAATACTATTACATTATGCATATATTCCACACATGTCACACATATGTCATACATGTGTTATACTACAAATTACTAAATGTTTTACTATGTTGTTTATCTGTATCATTTTTGGACTTAAATTTTAATTCCTTTTCATATTATCAAACGTATTCTTGCTACATTAAACGCATCCATCAGCAAATTCGCCCGCCATAATTCCCCTAGATTTGCGGTCACATTACAATCCTAATTAACGACATCAATGTACATATTTCAATTACACACCTGCCATTGCAGAATCATAAAGCGACGCATTTATCATAAAAGATCACCGTTCGTAACAATATCTCTTAACATTTGAACATTTCAACGTAGGATGCGCACACACAGAAATAAAATTAATTAGGGTTCAAATAATTGGCCGTTAAATAACTCCTCGTTAAGCCCGGTTGATTATCCAATTACCCGTTTACCCCGGTCGAGAAACGATAAGTTCCATTCGAAGTCATAACTTAGCAATTCTCCGCGCGATAAATTGCCGAGCGCGATCGATCGTGGGCATTAACGTTTCCACACGCTTTAAATCGTCCGATCGAGCACGGGAGAGGTTGCCCATAAAGATCGTTACACGGATAGACACGATCCAACGAATCGCATATACTGTGCGCTTGCCTGATGAGCTCTAGATATTTACACAGTCGAATTTACCCATTTTGTACGAAAATTAGCTTTAATCCATCACCCTAGCGTAAACTAAAAAAACAGGTAAC
Source organism: Megachile rotundata (assembly GCF_000220905.1). Lineage (NCBI taxonomy): Eukaryota > Metazoa > Arthropoda > Insecta > Hymenoptera > Megachilidae > Megachile > Megachile rotundata. The sequence goes on from NW_003797267.1 coordinate 710,032, forward strand.
ATATTAACAACACATATGTGTAAAGCACATACGTGTAGAACACATATGTTCGTGCATATGTAGGACACCCTAGCATAAGCTAAAAAATAAGTAACATATTAACAACATACATGTGTAAAACACATATATGTAGAACACATATGTTCGTGCATATGTAGGACACACTAGCATAAACTAAAAAATAAGTAACATATTAACAGCACATATTTGTAGAACACATATGTGTAAAACACATGTGTAGAACACATATGTTCGTGCATATGTAGGACACCCTAGCATAAACTAAAAAATAAGTAACATATTAACAACACACATATGTAAAACACATATATGTAGAACACGTATGTTCGTGCATATATAGGACACCCTAGCATAAACTGAAAAATAAGTAACATATTAACAGCACATATGTGTAATACACATATTTGTAGAACACATATGTGTAAAACACATGTGTAGAACACATATATTCGTGCATATGTACGACACCCTAGCATAAACTAAAAAATAAGTAACACATTAACAACACATATGTGTTTTACACACATGTACAGAACACATATGTTCATGCATATGTAGGACACACATGTCCCAACTCATTAAGGCAAAATCGAATAAAATGCAAACATCAATTAATTAGAAAAACGTCATTTGAAATTTGGTGAAAATTTAAAAAATTATTAAGGTACTGTCGAACAAAATATAAAAAAAAATCACATATGACGTCGTCCAAAAATTATAGCAAAATACATGAACTTAAAAATGTTCAAATTAAATGTAGTTGAACTATCCAGCTGGTAATGAAGGTCCACATTTAGTTAAAAATAAATAACTATGACCTCTATAAATGTCTACAATGTGTCTGTATACATATCTACATGTATACATAGTGATATGAAGACATAAAAACGTAGGATGTAAAAACACAGTAATATAAAAATTTCAAATATATGATCCACATACATACTTTGGTAGCATCTCCAAATCTCAGAATCAGAAATGACCCATCCATGTTGATCCACGTACAGAAAATACACATTCGACAACCGCACTCGAGAGCACCCCTCAAAGGGTAGAAAGACGGTCCAATCGATGAAGTTGTTAATGAACTTGTAAACTAATACGAGGACCCCGGTTTTGTTCGTTTGATCGCAGATGCGGCACCAAGCCAGACATGCATGGACAATTCTACGAGAATACCGTTGTCGTCCAGTACGACAAGGATTTACTGGAGGTCTGGGACGAGGCCAAACGATTACGATGCGAATGGTTCAACGATTACGAAAAGACCGCCTCGAAACCGCCAATGGTGATCGCGGATCTGGACGTTATACAGTTAGACTTCCGAGGTATAGTAAACGTAACTTGACTAAATAAATTATACAATCCTTTCGCGGAAACGCGACGACACCGATAAATAGGATAGATATCGGCTTACTTGAAATTCAATTTACGAAGGGATGTCAGTCACATTTTAACGGGCAGCGTTCTCGTGTGTGCAAAGAGTTTAATACGAGGTAAATGATCGCACGGTAACTCGTGTTGCCGCGGTTGACCACAGGTGGAACCGCAGCCGCACCACTTAATTTCACTTTATGCAACAAGTATAAATCGCACCTGACTAGAGCTCCAACGTTCCGTCGGTTTCAGGCGACAACGTGGACTGTTGGATGGAAATACAGCATGGCAAGGGACCTTGGGCACCCCCGGTTTCCGGTATAGTGCCCCTTGGATCCACGCTCACCCTGGTCGTCGCCATAAACGACTATCGAGGTAAAACACCCTGTTCACGCTTGTCGAAGTCGGGAGACAGTTGGAAATTGGGTTGGGTGGAAATTGGGTTGGGTGGAAATTCGGTTGAGTAGAAATTGGGTTGAGTGGAAATTGGGTTGGGTGGAAATTGGATTGGGTGGAAATTAAGTTGGGTGGAAATTGGGTTGGGTGGAAATTGGGTTGGGTAGAAATTGGGTTGAGTGGAAATTGGGTTGGGTGGAAATTGGATTGGGTGGAAATTAAGTTGGGTGGAAATTGGGTTGGGTGGAAATTGGGTTGGATGGAAATTGGGTTGGATGGAAATTAGGTTGGATGGAAATTGGGTTGGGTGGAAATTGGGTTGGGTGGAAATAGGGTTAGGTAGAAATTGGGTTGAGTGGAAATTGGGTTGGGTGGAAATTCGGTTGAGTAGAAATTGGGTTGAGTGGAAATTGGGTTGGGTGGAAATTCGGTTGAGTAGAAATTGGGTTGAGTGGAAATTGGGTTGGGTGGAAATTCGGTTGAGTAGAAATTGGGTTGAGTGGAAATTGGGTTGGGTGGAAATTCGGTTGAGTAGAAATTGGGTTGAGTGGAAATTGGGTTGGGTGGAAATTCGGTTGAGTAGAAATTGGGTTGAGTGGAAATTGGGTTGGGTGGAAATTCGGTTGAGTAGAAATTGGGTTGAGTGGAAATTGGGTTGGGTGGAAATTCGGTTGAGTAGAAATTGGGTTGAGTGGAAATTGGGTTGGGTGGAAATTCGGTTGAGTAGAAATTGGGTTGAGTGGAAATTGGGTTGGGTGGAAATTCGGTTGAGTAGAAATTGGGTTGAGTGGAAATTGGGTTGGGTGGAAATTCGGTTGAGTAGAAATTGGGTTGAGTGGAAATTGGGTTGGGTGGAAATTCGGTTGAGTAGAAATTGGGTTGAGTGGAAATTGGGTTGGGTGGAAATTCGGTTGAGTAGAAATTGGGTTGAGTGGAAATTGGGTTGGGTGGAAATTGGGTTGGGTGGAAATTGGGTTAGGTGGAAGTTGGGTTAGGTGGAAATTTAGTCATCAAATCTTAAACTCAAGATTTACGAAAGATCTGAAGAACGTCCACTTCAAACTAGTAAAGAGAATAAGGGAATTAAATGAGTATGAAACTTGTTCCTAATCGAATAACCTTCTGACACAGGAGAGTTCGACATGCGAGTAAAATCCTGCGTGGCCTCCGACGGAGGAGGACACACGATACAACTGAGCGACGAGTTCGGCTGCGTGCTCAGGCCAAAGATGATTAGCCGATTCCTGAAGGCACGGGGCTCCGACGACCGCGCAACAGTCATCACTTACGCCTTCTTCCACGCGTTCAAGTTCCCCGACGCGTTGAGCGTCCACATCAAGTGCAAGGTAATAGATGTTCATATTCCCAAGAATGTCAATATTTGACGTCGGGTGATGACGAGTTTCGATCAATGTCAAGGTCGAGATCTGTCGTCACGGGTGTCTGGATCACTGTCAGCTCAGCGGATCCGTCGGCCACTACATCCAGGAGCGAAAGGATCAGATACGACCGCAGTACCCGCAGACCACGGCGCCGCCCATCGTTCACAGCAACGACGACAACAACAGCGCGGACAAGATTAACGAAAACGTGGGAGGAGCTGAACAGGCTGACGGTTCCCTTTACGATGATATCATTCAGGATGGTGACGAGATGACCTCGATAGGGGGGCATTTTCTGGGGGTCGAGAAGTCAGTGCCGAAGGCTCAGGCGCAGACTAGTAACCGGCTACCAGCGCCGGTTGTCGAGACACCGAGTGAAGAGGCGCATCAGGAGGATGGAGATCTTAGCAGACCATTTTTAGTAAATATATTTTGGATACTAACTTTCTTTTGGCTTGATAAGTCTTTCGGGTACTAACACTTTGACAATTTTGTGGGACTCGATATAGTTTGCTTGGGATTGGAGAATGGAACGAATATGGTGGATGAGGGAAGCTTTTGATGTTATATTGAAAATTTATTAGTGTTAAGGTGATAATACATAAGGTTTGTCGTTGTTAAATTAATGATTCAAATAGGGAGAATATTTGTGGGGAATAGTTGAGATGTTAAGTAATGAAGACATTCTTTATTACTTCTTTTATTATTGTAAGTGGAATACTGTTTGTACAGTGACGAGTCCGCCATTTTGATTAGTTCACGCGCTGACCGCTAGAGACGCTTATTTTTATACCCTACTTTTATTTTACTAAACAGAAGATTAACTAAGAAACCTACATTTAAAAACTTCATTTTACTTTACAAAATTATTTATTTCTAAATTGTTACTACTGGTAAAATTACAAGAAGATAAATATCAAAGTCACTAGTACACAAAATCGATTGTGAAAGTGTTAATACATTAACTACTTAAATCCCTCAAATTCTTAATTCACTTAAAGCTTTCACTTTAACAGTCCTATTAAAGTCCAGTTATCAACACAACCACAATGTTAACAGAATATAATTTAAACAAAAATAATTGTTCTTTAAATTATCTGGTAATCACAAATGATCTCTAAAAATATCAAATAAAAAGTTCTTTAAATTAAAATCGATAAAATTTGTCAAGGTACGGACTGTAAGTTGCATTAAGAGTGTAATTCGATATTACAAGACAAGAAGTTAAATTAAGGTCGTAATGCCGGTCACTTACGATCATCAGGACAGTTAATTGAAGATCCAGGTTCATATCTCGATCCATTAACTGTTAAAGTACTGGGGGGCGGATATATGCGTCGAGCAAAAACAACCGCTGTGGCCTAAATACACCTTCGTACGTTCTGAATGATACGTTTGATGCGGTCTAATGTTATATAGACGCATTTCATAATGCTTAGGTACCTAACTACCGCTTCGATTATGAGTTTAAAAAATTTACCTTCACTTCTGAGTGTGGGGTGATTTTTAGCGGGTGTTTAGTAAATTGGGACTTGGGAAATTGGGAAATTGGGACTAAGTGGGACTTGATTTTGGGACTGAACGTTCGGATTTTTGAGGTTTAGGGATTTTGGAAGTTTGACACTTTGGGGTTTAGGTAGTTTGGAATTTTGGGACTGTTTTACTTTGCAATTTTGGGACTTTTTTACTTTCGAATTATGGGACTTTAAAACCTTGGGACTTTCACACTTTGGAATTTAAGGACTTTGAAACCTTAGGACTGTTCAAGCTTTGGGACTTCTTGACTTTGGAATTTTGGGCCCTTGAGAATTTAGTACTTTTACACTATACAATTTTGGGACCTTGACATTTTAGGACTTTTGGAGTTTGAAATTTTGGGTCCTTCAAACTTGAAGACTTTAGGACTTTGAAATTTTGGGACCTTGAGTCTTTAGGACTTCTACATTGTATAATTTTGGAGTTTGTTAATTTTACAACTTTGGGACTTAGGGACTACCAAATTGCACAATTTGGGACCTCAGAATTTATAAACATTTTGAAGACTAAAGCACTGCAAGTTTAAAATTCCAAAGCTTCAAGACCTTACTCCTTAAAAATTTTAATTTTAAAGTGGTTTTAATTGCATGTCAGACTGGGCCCACCAGAGCCCCAATAGCAGGGAATTATCAAGCTATCTCCTCCTAAAAAACACCTGTAAACCTAAAATCCTTCTTTCAGGAGCCTCCAAGAGTAACGCGATACGAGGGTGAGCCAGACCAGTTCCCGCACGGTCCCCGCAACCTGGAGGGCGACAGTGCAATCCCTGTAACGCCTCTATCATCAGCGAACGGCCGACGAAAGCGTTCGGTGGTGGTGTCCGACCGAAAGACCCGCAGCGCCGACGTCGGTGTGAGCGGCCTATACGAGGTGATCTCCGAGGCTGATTTGGCCTTCAGCCCGGACACTCACGCGGAGGCGGTGACCGTCTTCCAAGGTAGAATCCGCGAGGAAGTGGTTTATGGTATCTGCCTGCCGATGCCCGGTTTCAGCGCGTTGTTCATCGTGGTGGCGCTCTCCGCGGTCGTTTCCGCTCTCGTAGCCGGCGCGATGCTGCACCGGCTGCAGGCGCAGCGCGAGGCTGCCGACAGCAGAAAGAACAATAGAGCAGTGCACTCGACCAACGGTTGGCTACCTTACGGGTTGCTGCGCGTACGTTGCACGGCGAGACCAGCTCATCCGGAACAAATTCAACAAAAACAAACGAATCCAGTCGCCACGAGCCCCGCGGTCGAGAGAGGTTGACGATTCGTGGACTTTTACGCTACGACTGTGTGTGTGACGCTCCACGAAAGACAATGTGCAATAATACGCTGTACAAAGTATTTTAAGTGCGTTCTATCACGCGCGACAATATTTCGTTGATCACCATTAAGTCGCTTGATTACGTCGGGACGGATGGGAGGTTGACCTAACTGGAACGTGAACTGTTTTTGGAATGTACGCCTGATGAGAAGTCTGATGGAGGGGCACAGTCGCAGGGATTTAACTGTAACTTTGGTCGAGCTAACGAGACTGAAATTGGGGAGCTTGCAATTGTGCTCGAGGGACTTCTTGTGAGGCGTGCGGTTGGATTGAAAGGGAGGGATGTGTATCTATTTTTAGTGGGCTTATGGGGAATCTAGGGTAGAGTCTTGATAATTGAGAATGGAAGTTAATATGTATGCAATCGTTGAGATTTGTGTAGTTAACGAAATCAGTTACTTTATATTAAATATATAATTATGTAGGAACCGCATAGTATTTAAGAAGAATATAAGAAAAGTATTTATTTTAAAAATATGTCTATTGGTTAACAGAGTTGTCTGCATGTATCAGTAAGGTTAAGGGTTGGCACTGTAAAAATTTAATATTTCTATGTGTGGGTTTGTCAGTTTGGAAATTTGATAGCTGAAAAATTTTATTGTTCAATATTTCTAAACATTTAAATTTGCAGTTGTTCAGTTTTGCAAGTTTGGAAATTAAGAATTAAGAAGAATTGATGAATTGATGAATTGATGAATTGATTAATTGATGATTTGATGAATTGATGAATTGATGAATTGATGAATTGATGAATTGATCAATTGACGAATTGATGAATTGATGAAATGATGAAATGATGAATTGATGAATTGATGAACCAATGAACTGATGAATTGATGAATTGATGAATTGACGAATTGATGAATTGATGAATTGATGAAATGATGAAATGATGAATTGATGAATTGATGAACCAATGAACTGATGAATTGATGAATTGATGAATTGACGAATTGATGAATTGATGAATTGACGAATTGATGAATTGATGAATTGATGAATTAATGAACTGATGAACTGATGAATTGATGAATTGATGACTTGATAAATTGATGAATTGATGGATTGATGAATTGATGAATTTATAAACTATTAAATTAAAGAATTGATAAATTAATAAACCATTAAGTTGATGAATTGATACATTGATAAGTTATGGAATGAAATAAATAAATAATTGACAAATTGATAAATTAATAAACTGAGGGATTGGAAAATTGAAAAATTGAAAATTGAGTAGTTAAATAATTAAAAAGTTTAAGAATTGAAAAATGGAAAAATTGAAGATAGAGTAATTGAATAATTGAAAAATTGTAAAGTTAAAGGTTGAGTAATTGAATGATTGAAAAATTGAAGATAGAGTAATTGAATAATTGAATAATTGGATAATTGAATAATTGAAAAATTGTAAAGTTAAAGATTAAGTAACTGAATGATTGAAAAATTGAAAAATTCAAAAGTTGAGGATTGAGTAATTGAATAATTGAACACTTGAGTAATGAAATAATTGAAGAGTTGAAAAATAATTGAGCAATAGAGTAACTGAGTAATCGAATAATTGCATACTTACAAAACTCAAAACTTAAAAATCGAAAATGTCTGAAATTTGCAACCTAAAAGGTTCCACTTCAACGTTCATCTCTTTCTTCCTCGCTTCACTTACAGTTCACGCTCCAGATAGATTATAGCTCAATGGTCAGAAACCATTGAGTTATGCCATGCTTGAAAAGAAGGGGAAGGGCGATAGGTATAAAAGTGCATTTATGTAGTCTAATCAAGTTCACAGTTAACGTCATAAAAAGCAAAATAACACAACACATCAAATATTTATTTTAGTATAAAAACGTGCTACTAGTATCTATTTTATAAAATTGAGATATTAGCAGAGGTTTTGAGTAATCGCAAATTTTAATTTGCGAATCTTTTGTCAAAAATTTGTGACTTAAATCGTTCCCCTCTGCATCCGTCACTGCCTAGGCTCAATATTGAAGTGTCTCCCTCTGCGAGACGAATCTCTCGATTTAAGGCGGTCTTCATTCAATGAATTTCGTAAACGAAAACATTGTAATTATTATTCGTTTTCTTTTTTATATCTGAGAGGCAATTGTTGGTATTGGGTAAGTAAGGAGCATAATAACGATAATCGTTGTAGGATAAATTCGGAAATAACGGTGTTCAAGCACTGTGGATATTGTAAAAATATCGTTTATACTGTTTAAGAACCCTGTTCGATATTAGATCGAGTCAATAAGGGGAGACGGAGGCGCTGGATACGTGTCTTTTTCCTTAGACAATTCGAAAAGGAACGTATTGATAAGTTTTTACGAGTCTGTAGAATACTTTCGCGGTTCTCCACGTTTGTTATTTAATATCGAATTAACTAGAGGTGCTGCTGGTTGTAGTAAAAAGAGCTATAATATCGATATTACTAATTAATGTATCCCAAGTTTCATCGAAATCGGGACTCATCGAATAAATATTTTAAAAGGAAATAATCATTTTATTATAATTGAAGTATTGAAAATTTTGAGTCTATTAAAACGTTTCATTCTTGCTCAAAATGTATATTAAGTTTTCTATTTTCATAGTTTATAAATCCTGTATAATTAATGTGTATAAAGCAGAGTTGGGCATTATTCAACCTTTCTCAAATTTTATACAATCTTATGTATAAACCTTAAACATTCCACTCTCTTCAATTTATGTCTACATAAATTCAAATTGTCAAATTATTGGAATAATGCCGAACTGTGGTGTAACTTAGAATAAGAGCGTTCGTCAATATTTGACGAATCTTTGAGCGCGACTCCACTGGCCGCCATTTTGAATCGCGGAGTGCAACAAGTCGTGGAAGCGATAATAATCCATTATACCATAAAACCGCTGTATTAATTCGCTATAAAGCAGTCCTGGCGTGAAACGTAATTCCGCGTTTTATCGCGCAATTTAAAAAGCACTCCGACCCTTTTAAGCACTGCAAATTTATTTATACGGCGACGTAAGTGTCGAACGACCATTTTGTTATGAATCGACAGCGCGCCAAAATACACTTGTCGCGTTTCATTATAGAAATTCGATATCGAGGTATCGCTGACACCAAATGAAAACATTTGCATTTACAGCGTCTCTATAGATAGCCTTAGAGAGACTACAGCTTATACGAGGACAAGACAAGCTCAAATTTCTATCGTTTTTTAAATATGTATGTTAGGTTAGATCAACGAGGATTTGCATTTAACCTCCCGATAGCTAACACTGTCGATAGTTATACGTTATTATAAATAAAGAGTAATCGATTATTTTATTTAAAAACCAAAATAATGTTCGCCTTGAAGGTTATGTATCATACCCATTGTTTTTATTTCTCTGTAGGTTAGAGGTAACGATCGATCTGGGCTTTTTCGAATCTAGGATATTTAAGAATTTTTAGAATGTAACGCACGTTTAAACGTCCAGGAAGACGTTTAATACTATGGACGGGATTCTGTAGTCGCCGATCCTAAAACACCACGTATACGTAATTATAAATAATAAAGGAGCGTATATTTGAGAAATATTTATGTTAAATGCGAGAAGCAATCATGTGAGGCTTCCTTGTTACTTCTTCATTTTTATACATGTCTTTGTAATTAAAGATGCGGTTTGGAGGCAAACGTGAACGATAATTGTAACGCGTTTACAAATATACGGGGTGTCTCGTAACTAGTGTTACTCCCTGAAAAGGTAGAGGACGTAATTCTGAATAAGATTTCCCTTTGCAAAAATGGGCTCCGAAGCTTGGTTTCTGAATTATTAAGGAAAACCACGGACACGTAGAAATGGGGGAGTAGAGAATATAACGCGTGGAATTACGACGCGTGGAAATAGGGGGCGTAGGGAATATAACGCGTGGAATTACGCCGCGTGGAGATTCAACGCGTGGAAATACGGGGCGTAGGGGATATGACGCGTGGAAATACGAAGCGTAGAGAATACAAAGAGTGAAATTACAACGCGTGGAAATAGGAAGAGTAGAAAATATAACGCGTGGAATTACAACGCGTGGAAATAGAGGGCGTAGGGAATATAATGCGTGGAATTACGCCGCGTGGAGATTCAACGCGTGGAAATACGGGGCG
>NW_003797267.1:721337-781083 GCF_000220905.1 Megachile rotundata
AGCGTAGAGAATACAAAGCGTGAAATTACAACGCGTGGAAATAGGAAGAGTAGAGAATATAACGCGCTCCGCCTCTATACTCGAAGCTGCGCTCTCGCATCTGCGCATGCGTAATCCTCGCACTCCGATTGGTCCGTGTTTTTCCTTAATAATTCAAAAACGAAGCTTCAAACCCCATTTTCGCAAAGGGAAATCTTATTCAGAATTGCGTCAGCTACCCCCCATTTCAGGGACCTACGCTAATTGCGAGACACCCTGTATCGAGGCAAGGATTAAGAATAGCGACGTGGCAAACTGCTTCGAGCGAAAGGAAAAGAAAGAGAATTGTTAATCGAGGTTTTTATTTAACATGAATGGTAATGCCAATAAATGTATTTACAGGACCTGACCAATGATTTCTTCCTAATCTTTTTATTCAAAGTACAAAATCCGCGGTACATTCGCCTGTAGATCGGTAGAGAAAAAACGTGGAAAATATAATTATACATTTATTAATATACAAAAAAATTGACACGCTAATATTCTCGTAATACATTGTCTCATTCGACGAAGAATAATTTATAAACATTTTTTTTATATCTACGTGCTTAAGTTACAATTAAATATATTAGCTTTCGTGTGCTATTACAAGCTACTGACTATTGCTTTATACATTTGATCTTGATATCTTGCGTCCTAAAATACTCATTCGCATGGAAAATTTGTAAAATTTTTAGCTAATTACTTTTAGAATTTATATGACAGGAAAAAAATTTCCACTAAAACTTGGCGCGCTATTTGAAAAATTCACTTCACTGAAGCGAATTGAATGCAAACAACATAAAATAAAGCTGTTTAATTTCGTATGTTACAAGTGCAAGATACATCGTATAAAGCCGACCAAATTTGGAACATAAATTACGCAGTAAATAAATAATAATTAAAACAATAATATTGTCAACAATATTAGAAGAACAAGAAACGATATTTTTGCGTAGACTATTCTTCTCGCAGTATTTCAGCCTTGATCGTAAACCGAGTTACACAACGGGTAACGATTGGAAATAAAAATACCCAAGTACCATGGTCCCGAATAATAACTGTAACAAGGGAGTCGCGAGCGCAAAGTGTTTGATTATCTTTGACTAAATTTCCTTGATGTCTATACACAGACGCCTGTGAGGGCTTGAGCGTAAGTTTCATTATGGCGAAGCACGAATCCGTATTGTTCGATCCTTCTCGATCAAACGGACACGCTACACGTAGCAGAGAGTATCCTATTTATTTATTACCGAACGATACTCCGTCTGGTACGTGGTGATATACAGAATCGTGCTTACGACATTCTGTAGCCTCTACGATTACCTGGAATGGCGCGACCAAGAGGACCGGTTTCTGCGACATCCACTGAATAAAACTTAAAAAATCGTCTGCGAACGGTCTCGATCGATCGACATACACCAGAATTTCTGTACACAGCACTACTTTGGACAACGCGGACGCCATCTTGTCTTCCATTATTTTCAGATCTCTCAACATGATTCTACAAACTTGAGTTTCTTTTCTTACTGAGTTCAACTGAATCTAAACATCAATTCAATTGATTGACCTCAGTTCAATTCCACAAAAAAATGAACAAAAATCAAATTCAAGTTTGAGCGTCCAAATTGATTGAACGCCGCCATTTTCCCAAGTAATCCCACGTGCACATCCGGTAATTGAGCAACTACCAAAAGTTGCGATACATAAATTTCGATCGCGCAAAATAATCGAAGAACAGTCCGCAGGATGTGACCCCGCATGATTCGATGATTCTCCGCTTGACACAAAGGAAAAAGTAGAATCGATCGACAGCGTACCGTTTGCTAAACTGCCGCGACCGTTTTGTACCTACGAGTAAAAACACGTCCTCGTCGACTTTTTAGGTGCGTTTTGTTCGCCATTGTAATACGCGGTAGCCTTCTTGGCTTTTCCTGAGAACGGTCTTAGACGTAGACAGAGGTAGGTGGATAGTATACACGACGAAAGTAAGACGGCAAGAAGTACTACGAGAGTAACGGCAAAGCCCGGGGTAGTCATGCAAATCATAGCCGCGTTGGCGGTGTTCTCGTTACGTACGGGAAACACCATCGTGGGCCCATTAGGCTCCTCATTGTTCGAGTCCTGGATAGAGAAGGTTAGGTCACCGGTGGATACCACCCGTATTATTCGATTGACGCCGACCGCCTTCTGCGGAGTCGGCACTATTTCCCGAGATTTCCTTCGTCTCTCGTCCCGAGGGCGTCCAGCCGCCGCCTGCAAATAAGCTTCCAGAGGAAGCGGGATAGGAGGCGGAAGTCCGTAGCTGGAATCGGGGTGTCCGTTGGACGGCGGGTGATGATGGTTCTCCAGTAATCCCTGGGACTCCAGCAGTAACGGGGACTCGGAGCATTGCTCCGGACACTGGTACCGGCATATCTGTATGGTGCACTGGAAGTGCACCTCCATGGAGTCGGGGAACTTGAACGCCTGGAAGTGAGCGTAGGAGAGGACCGAAGCCGATGCGCCGAAGTTCTTGATCTTCGTGAACCGAGACATGAGCTTAGGCCTGGTGATGCATCCTCTCTGATCGACCAATTGTATCGGGGCCCGTTTGCCGTCGTGGGCCATGCAGTTTCTCACGAGCATGTCGAACTTGGAGTCGTCGTCCTTTATGGCCAGCACCATCGTCATCGTCTGGCCGATCTTGACCAGGCCGGAGACCTCCGACGCCCACGGACCTTTGCCCACCTGTATCTGCATCCAGCAGCCGACGTTGTCGCCGGCGAAATCGGCCCGCACCACGTCCAGCATGTCGACGGGGAACGGACGGAAGGTGACCGATTTCTCGTACAGATCGTGCCACGTGCAGCGCAGCTTGCGCGCCTGGTCCCAGACCTCCTGCACTTGCGGGTCGTACTGCACCACGATAATGTTCTCGAAGTACGTCCCTGACCCGGACTCGGCACCGTAGCCGTACAAGCCGTTCTCCGTGTTCCCGGCGGTGCCGCACGCGTGTATACTAATCTCGAAGTTAACCGACGTGCGTCCTAAACCTGCCGGCAAGTGGACGCAGTTAACGTTGCTGTAGTGGCCCTTGCTGAAGACTATGCCGTAGAACGGTTTATCGAAGCCGAGGTATACTTTCATCAAACTTTTCTCGCACTTCACGTCCAGAGAAATGATCTTCGGCATGTCTGGCGTGGGCGCCGGCCAGGGTTCTGCACCTACCGCTGTGCTAATACCACCACCCGTGGTGTAGATCTTGTCAATGGCTTCCGACGGTGTCTTCGAGGGGGGCAATGGAGGCGGTGGACCGTGATAAGCGACGTTATGGTGCGGTCTCGGATGTGGAAGTCCCAGACCACCTCGATTCGGGGGCAGCGGAAGGGGATGTCCCCGAAGTCCTCCCGGCTTGTAATGGTTACCACCCGCATCCTTTTCCCCTAACGATTCCAACGCCAACTGATCGGAACTGTTTATGTCGTTGTCCTGCCGATTCAACGCCGAATTGTCGTTCCGGTTGTCCTCCCCCGGTATCGCCTCGACCACCTCCACATCCTCCGCTCGCGCCAGCTGCGGACATAAAAAATCGTTGCATACGTGTTCCCATGCAAAGTAGGTAGTGAAATATTTTGTAGAACATCCGTCAAGGGGAAAGGGATAAACGATGAGAAAGCGTGAAAGTAGATTGACGTTGTCGGGCCGCATAATTTGCAGACGTGCAAGTTCCTTAAGAACGGACCGCTTTTATCCCGGACAAGATCACCGGTGCAATCAGCGTATAACCGTGCATACATATTCACCTGAATTATCGTGTAACGACCCCGTGAATTGACTCCGCACGATCTTGACGAAAGAATTAACCGGCCCTCGCTAACACGCTAACGAAAGATACCTGACACGCGAAAACGGTCGAGGTACACACGTTCAACAACTTTATCTCGCAACGTTTCATTTGCACCTTCTAATGGTCCGTGTCGTCGGTGTCTGGACACCAATTGAGGTCCCACTTAAACAAACGAGCTGCAGATACCTCCTGAATATTTTATGGTGCTGGTTTGTTCAAATTTGCTAATTTTTTTTTTAGGGTCAAGTATTATGGAGTTTTAGGGAAAATATGAGTACATCATCTTGGTACTTGGGTTTATAGTTTTCATAGATGTATAGCGACAATATGATTGGGTGTACATTAAGCTGGATGTGGATTATTTTCTTAGGTGTCATGTGTAATCATGTATGCATGTATGTTCGTTGTCTACATATACACTACTTCACCTATACATACACACCTGGTATATGGCTAACCTATACATGTCACCTACACATGTAATTAACAATTTATACAGTTATAGTCATCGACAATATGTACATGTAGTCATGAACAATTTATACATTTATAGTCACTGACATGAGCTTCATGTGTAACTAAGGTCATTATCATATATATACACATATGGTCACTGACAACATGTACACCTGTAGTCGTAAACAATTTATACATTTATAGTCATTGACATGAGCTTCATGTGTACCTATGGTCATTATCAATCTATGCACATATGGTCACTGACAACATGTACACCTGTAGTCATAAACAATTTATACATTTATAGTCACTGACATGAGCTTCATGTGTAACTAAGGTCATTATCAATCTATACACATATGGTCACTGACAACATGTACACCTGTAATCATAAACAATTTATACATTTATAGTCATTGACATGAGTTTCATGTGTAACTAAGGTCATTATCAATCTATACACATATGGTCAGTGACAACATCAACACCTGTAGTCATAAACAATTTATACATTTATAGTCACTGACATGAGCTTCATGTGTAACTAAGGTCATTATCAATCTATACACATATGGTCACTGACAACATGTACACCTGTAGTCGTAAACAATTTATACATTTATAGTCACTGACATGAGCTTCATGTGTAACTAAGGTCATTATCAATCTATACACATATGGTCACTGACAACATGTACATGAGTAGTCATTAACAATCTCTACACCTACAGTAGAATATAAACGTGTAGTTTGGTAGAATATAGACGTGTAGTCATTGACAATAAAAGTCCGTATACACGTGTACTCATTAAGCAGCTCTACACCTACAGACATTTACAGTTAATCTACAGAGAGGTTCACATTCAAGGTTTCTTTCGCGGCGCGTCTGAAAAGGTGTAGTCTTACACATCGAATGTTTTCGAGCAATGTAAGTTAGTATAATGGGGAGATTAAAACTGAAATGGATGTCAAGTATGGCGGCCAGAGGCCGGTAGGTAAAAGTCAGTTGATTCCGGCAAAAAGAGATGCATTTTTCATCGAGTGGCCTCATGTCACAGAGCGAAGATCCGCTCAAAGAGCTATCTCCGGTCGTGCGCATTCCTGATGGCCAATACGGGAGACAACAGCGTCCGATCAACAAACCCGTTCTGACTGTTCGTCGAATGACGGGTTCGGAGGGTCGAGGAGGGGCAACCAAACGACGGAATAGGAGCATCGGGTACACTGTACACCAGTGTAGTGGCTGATTGCGTCACGCGTGACCCTGGGGCATAACGGACCACCCGTGTCTTTAGCCGCAGGTCAATCGGCCAGCACCGCTCTTCGGGATACACGTTCAGTTTTCCGTCTCTGCCCTCCACCGACATCTGTTTATCTCGTCATGGCTTTCCAGCCTGTCCCATAATTCGACGAAAGCTTACTGGGTCACCTGTGAACGAACCCGTGATGGATTTCGATGAAAAGAACTTCATTTTACCTATCTTTCCAAATTTTCGAGCTGCAATCAGAGCTTCAGGTCTTTGATTTTTATTGCATCTTAAGTATTTCTAGTTTTGACGGTGTCTAACCTTCAGAACCTGGTTTTGACGGTCTAACCTTGAGAATCTGGTTTGGACGGTGTCTAACCTTGAGAATCGACAGTAAACTCAAAAACCTCTAACCGAATCTAAATGAGCTAATTTCTCGTCCCAAAAGTTCCTAAATGTAATAACTAACAATCAAAAAAATTTCTAAATTCCTAAATATCGCTTATGTACAGCAAATTATAACATGACTGGCAATTTCCAGTTTGCAAACGAGAAAATTATGGTAAAGAAGGTCTCGAAGAATTCCAGCATCTTAGAAGGTATTTCATTCATTCTAACTCCGGTTCATTCAGTTGATCGACCCCGTGCAGTGACCATTACTCTTCGCGCCATGTTACCCGTTGTCGTTCGAGGACAGCCACGAAATACCCGGCACGGAAAAATACGGACGTATAATAGATCAAAAGTAACGCAGCAATAAAAACCGACGATCTTTTTTAATGTTCGTGAAGAATTACGTAGGATGTACGTTTACGAGTAACAAAATAGAAAGTTGTATGTCGGAAGAGCGAAGTAGGTATCGTGGCGGTCATTCATTACGTCTGCAACATTTTAATGTGCCACTTTGTAAACAGGACTCCAAAAAAGACGGAGAAACGCTCTTTCCGCGCGGCGAGCGTGAATAATTAGCATGTTACTTTGCGGGTCTGCATACTGCACTCGTTAAGTGCACGTTAATAACTAATAGTCTAATTTACCTGTTGAAAGGTGGAGTTTGATTAACAGGAGATAGATTATGGTAGGTGTTTGATATTGATTTTATCGATACGGTATCGGCTTTGCACGCTTCATGATTTATCGTGTAATTGAGATATCGGTGACAGCTGAGTGATTAATTAATCTCATAATTTTATGTGGTTTCGATTATAGTTTTATTGAAATCATGCATAATGAGCTTAACTAGATTATTATATTAGGTTAAATTCTGTAATGCAATTAGGTTCTGTTGGGTTAGGTTATAAATAGATTTGAATGATGACGTTTAGGTTAGGTTACGTTTCATAATTCATATCTATTATATTAGGTTAAATTTTTAATGCAATTAGGTTATATTAGTTAGGTTAGGTTAAGATTAGGTTAGACTAAATTAAGGTAGGTTGGGTTAAGATTAGGTTAAGTTAAATTAAGGATAGATCAAATTAAGTTAGGATAAAGTAAGCTAAATTAATTTAAGGTTAGGTCAAAATAGACTAACTGAAGTTGAGTTAGGTCAAAATAAACTAAATGATGTTAGGTTAGGTCAAAATAGACTAAATGAAGTTGGGTTAGGTCAAAATAGACTAAATAAAATTAGGTTAGGTCAAAACAGACAAAATGAAATTAGGTTAGGTCAAAGTAGACTAAATGAAGTTAGGTTAGGTCAAAACAGACTAAATGAAGTTAGGTTAAGTCAAAATAGACTAAATGAAGTTAGGTTAGGTCAAAACAGACTAAATGAAGTTAGGTTAGGTTTAGAGAGAATATAGTTAACTTAGGTTCAATGAAATTGAGCTAGCTCAATATTATAATAAACTAGATTATGACAATTTTAATTTGAGGTTAGGTCTGAATAATCTAAGTCAAGTTAGGTAGCTTAATGTTATAATAAATTAGTTTAAAGCTAACTTAATTTAAGATTAGATTAAAATAGCCTAAATGAAGTTAGGTTAGATTGAATGAGACTAAAGTAAATGAGTTTGAATTTGGACAAATGAAGTTAGGTTGACTTAATATTGTAAGAAATTAGCTAAAGGCTTCCTGAATTTAAGGTTAAGTTAGAACTAGACTAATTGAAGTTAGGTTGAAAGAAGCTAAAGTAAGTGAGTTTGTACTCGAGTTTCTACAAATTAATTTCACTCAACAACCCAATCGATATCATCTTAACAACCACATCTCAATCCACCCCAACATCGTCCAAAAATTTCCCTAATCGCCCCGTGGAAAACACGTAACAAGAAACCGGGATCATTAATTTCATTCGGTGACACGGAAGTATTTAAAATGTTCCGGCGTTCCCGAATAATGGACTTGCCTGTTAGAGCGGCGTCGGAGAGGAGTAAAATAAAAGAAAGAAGGAGGCAAGGAACGAATTGAAATCGTGTCGGTCCTGAAGAATGCAGGGTGGGAAGGCAAGATCACGGAACCGGTCGTTTCGTGTGCGATTTTTGCGCGCAATCTTGTAAGACCGATTCGTGGCGAAGGCCCCGACGACGGTAAAACGTTACTTTGTAGTAGACGTGGATGAGCCGGATCGGCGCACCATTTCAAGACATCGACCGGGCCTCCGAGTCGCCCTTAGCTCTGGGTCAGAGCACTGGGTAACGGCATTGCTGGCTATGTACCCAACGCGATATCTGGGTTATAATGTAGTAATTACCCACGCAGACACATCGACCTACCCCCTTTGTAACGTTTCGCCGCAACGTTTTCTTGCCTCCACGTTTCCTCTCTTTCTTTCTTTTCTTTTTACTTTTCTGACCACCTTTTTTCGATCGGTACCGTTTATTGAAGGCTGAATTGTTTCGGGCTCGCCAGCGTGAAACATCGAGTACCACGTTTTCGGGGACAGGAAATTACGAGGATGAAGTCATTAGGATCTTCATTTTCTAACCCCACATGATCATTTAATCATATGTGAAATATGTGATATGTATAATATGTGGTGTGTAACCTTTTAGTGGAGGGGATGTTACTTGAAATATTAACCACCGACATTTACTGTTTGCTTTTGAACGTTAAATCAATTTACAGAGTTTAAAATGTATTAATTATCTAATAAAATTATACTAATTAATCAGTGAAATTATTTAAAAAGAAAATGACTCGAAATAGGGGTGGTTTCAACTTGTACCTCCCATAAATATATTTTTCTGAGGATCTACCATGGTTTGTTTTTGCGTGAGGGTAAAATTATGTCAAAGTAGTGATAATTAAACTTACCCCCTTTAATAGGAGACAGGCTACAATGAAGATTCGCCACCGCATACCGTTTTAGCGTCCACGGTGGAGTATTTGTAAATTCGCCGCTGAAAACACAATTTCTTTATTTAAATAACTACTCAAAATTATTTACAATATATCCTAAATTAATTATTTATATTTAAATTATATTATTTATATTTAAGTTATATTATTTATATTTAAAATTATATTACTTATGTTTAAACTTATTAAGTTTGCAATATTGTTTTTCTTCTTACGATATTTCAATTAATCTGTCGTATAATTCTTTCGAGTTTAAAATAAAACCTTCACAAGTAAAAACAATAACACAATGAATAATACAATTCATCCAATAAAAATTCGACGTTGCAGGGTAGTTAATTATAATAACTGAAACAGGTCGTAAAGTAGTAAAATTGTTACGAGCATCGTCGTTCTAAACGCGAAGAGTACGAACTGGCATAAGTAATTGTTAGTAGAAAATGTTGAATATTGAACGAACGAACCGGTCCATCATTGGACGCCTCGCTCGTGTTTAATCGCCAATTATCAGAGACGCTCGCCTCGTGCGACCACTAGGCCACCTGTCCCAAATTCCTGCCGAATGTCCGGGTTTTCGCTCCGTTACCTCGTTGTACTCATGACACCAGACTGCCACACGATCGACAACTATACGAATCCATCGAACCGTTGTCGCGTTTCGGAAAATCGATGCTTTTATGTGGGGTTCGTAAATCTATGTTCAATGTTACTTCGAATAATCTGATACAAATAGTCGAAGTACAGATATTTGGTAGTGATGGAAGTAATGAACAACGGAGTCTACTGATATGTCTACCCTCAATGCTGCTTCAAATAATATGACACAAATTTTAATCAAAATAAAGATATTTGGTAGTGATGGAAGTGATGAACAATAAAGTTCATAAACTGATATGTCTACCTTCAATGCTGCTTCAAATAATATGACACAAATTTTAATCAAAATAAAGATATTTGGTAGTGATGGAAGTGATGAACAATAGAGTTCATAAACCAATATGTCTACGTTCAATGTTCCTTCGAATAATCTGATATATATTTTAGACAAAGCAAAGATATTTGGTAGTGATGGAAGAGATGAACAAGCCAGAATTATAAACTTGTTAAACGTGTCTTAATATCTTCAACTATTAAACTTGTTTTAAGATGCTGAACTAACCTCAAAATTTTACCTGAAGATGTTGAATTTGCCTCAAATTTTAATCCTGCATGTTAAACTTGTCTCAATATCTTCAAATGTTAAACTTGTTTTAAGAATAATCTGATACTAATTTTAATCGAAACAAAGATAGTTGGTAGTGATGGAAGTGATGAACAATAGAGTTCGTAAACCAATATGTCTACGTTCAATGTTCCTTCGAGTAATCTGATATATATTTTAGACAAAGCAAAGATATTTGGTAGTGATGGAAGTGATGAACAAGCCAGAATTATAAACTTGTTAAACTTGCCTCAATATCTTCAACTATTAAACTTGTCTTAAGATGCTGAACTAACCTCAAAATTTTGTCTGTAGATATTAAACTTGCCACAAACTTTTGTCTCAAAATGCTAAACTTATCTCAAAAGTTTTAACTGTAGACAGTCTTAAATAATTACTATACAATTCTAGTTTGCATTAATAGTTTATAACTTATTCAATTTTAAATTTGTTTCTTACAAATATAAATCCACATATCAATGTTTATTTCTAACATATAGGTTATAGAATGCAAGTTAAAAATTATTATGTAACTATAGTAATAAATTATTAATTGGAATATTGTAGTGGTTTTTATTTGTATCATCTCTATCATTATAGTAGTAGTTGATTAATAATTAATGAGGTCTGTATTTATTTTAAAAAGAATCTCCAGCAGAGTTCGTTAAAATATGTCGTCAAGCAACGTTCACTGTTTAAATGAGGACATCTAAATATTTCTTATTCATGGTTTCATGGGAAAAGTCCTGAGGACAAAAATGACCTTGAAAAATATGACCTTACCGTTACGTGTGCTCCTTAAAATAGTATAATTTTGTTTTGGAGATATTCTTTGAAAAACTATAAATAACAGAGAGATATTTAAGTGTCTCCATTGAAATTTTACAAACGAGAAGATAGATATTCTAATCAAAATAAAATAATAAATAAAATTTAGAATATTATTTATTTATACAATGTCGTGTAATTAATATAATCATATAACATAATGTATTTTCTTCGTGCAAAATTTGTGTTTGAAAAAAAAAATCAATTTTAAAATATCTTTGTTACACTTATTTCCTCGATCTGGTATATTGTATCGGAGATCGAACGTGACTCTCTCCAGTGATTGGAAAATAAGGAAGAACGAAAAGCGATTTCACTATCGTGAGACGATCGGGATCGAACTTACGTGTGTTCGGAAGTATTGGAAACAGAATACAGTTCGTTATAGTGGTTCTACGGATGAGAAAAGGAAGTCTGCAAATTCGGAGAATTTTTTTTTTCAATAGACTAAACTTTCAAGGTTTTTTTCATTTCTATATATTCGAATTCTTAAAGAGGGGTTTTCAAAATGGTTAAATTCCCAAATTTCAAAAAAAGATTAGTGTCTTCAAATTTTTTAAATTTGCAGTTTTTGGTAGAGTGAAATTCATATGGTGTCAAATTTTAATATCAGAATGTGACTAGATATCAATTTCCCCAAATTGCTTTTTGTTCGAAATCCCTAGATCCTGAGGTACTAAGGTGTGAAAAGAAAATGTGAATTTTCTTAAATATCAAGGTTTACAGTATTTCTAGATCCCAATATCCCCAGATGTTAATATCCTCAAATCCCAATATCCCCAAATACTAATATATCCAAATCCTAATATCCCTACATCCTCATAATTACAAATCCCAAAATTCCCAATTTCCCAAATGTCCAAATTTCTCAAATCTCCCAACTTGGAAATAACCAAATTCCCAAATTCCCCACCTTGCAAATAACCAAATTCCCAAATTTCCCAACTTGCAAATATCCAAATTCCCAAATTCCCCAACTTGCAAATATCCAATTTCCCAAATATCTAAATTTCCAAATTCCCCACCATCAAATATTCAATTTCTCAAATCCCCCAACTTGGAAATAACCAAATTTCCAAATTCCCCACCTTGCAAATATCCAAATTCCCAAATTCCCCACCATCAAATATCCAATTTCCCAAACCCCCAACTTGCAAATAACCAAATTCCCCAACTTGCAAATATCCAAATTCCCAAGTTCCCCAACTTACAAATACCCAATTTCCCAAATATCTAAATCTCCAAATTCCCCACAATCAAATATTCAATTTCTCAAATCCCCCAACTTGGAAATAACCAAATTTCCAAATCCCCCATCTTGCAAATATCCAAATTCCCAAATTCCCCGCCATCAAATATCCAATTTCCCAAATCCCCCAACTTGGAAATAACCAGATTTCCAAATCCCCCATCTTGCAAATATCCAAATTCCCAAATTCCCCACCATCAAATATCCAATTTTCCCAAATCCCCCAACTTGCAAGTATCTAATTTCCCAAATTCCCCAACTTGCAAATATCCAATTTCTCAAATTCCCCAACTTGCAAATACCCAATTTCCCAAATATCTAAATTCCCAAATTCCCCATCATCAAATCCCCAATTTCCCAAATCCCCCAACTTGCAAGTATCTAATTTCCCAAATTCCCCAACTTGCAAATACCCAATTTCTTAAATATCGAAATTCCTAAATTCCCCACCTTGCGAATAACCAAATTCCCAAATTCCCCAACTTGCAAATATCCAATTTCTCAAATTCCCCAACTTGCAAATACCCAATTTCCCAAATATCTAAATTCCCAAATTCCCCACCACCAAATCCCCAATTTCCCAAATCCCCCAACTTGCAAATTCCCAAATTCCCAAATACCGAATACCCCAATCTTCCACATGTCCACATGTCCCTCCACTAACTCTCCAAATTCTAACTCCCCATAACCTCCCAACTTCCCACAACCCAAAAGTACATCAATAAAACAACGAACACCCAACATGTCCCCTTTCCCCGGATTCACTATTTTCCCCCGCATAAATCCACAATGTTTGCCATCGTACGATCGTCCCAACCTGAAATAACGGTGATGTGCACGCGTTGCACGTATCCGAGAAATTTCAGTCTGCCTTCTCGTTTAGCCCAATAAACGTTTCCTGCGACCGCTTAATGGTACGTGTGCTCTTCCTCTCCATTTTTTTCACGAAGGAAAGTAACAAACAAGCCGACTATACGCTAGATACGAGACGTCTCGATCCGTCGTGTCTGTGCGATGAATTCGAGATGCACGTAGAAGACGCTGCACGAATGTAGGCAAGTAGGTTTTCACCTATCGGCCTTCAACGTTCGTACCGAATCCACTTACGCGGATCCAATGCTAAAACCGTCGCCGCCGATAGATTTTCGTGCAATTCCAGGTCGGACGATAGACGATACGTGCGACAAATCACCGATCTGGGATTCGGGATGCTCGTTTGTCTGCCACTCGGATGCCGGTGTACGGGGAATTTCTGAAAAGCCACGAACAACCTGTTTCGAGTACCGCTGTTCATCTTGTGGATCTTACTCGACCACGTTTCACGATAATCGCGTTCGATTCTTAACCCTGGATTGTGCTGGATTATTACATTTGAGGACTATACGAGTTTCGTGTATTTTTAGGGTAGTATATAGATTTTGGGTGAGGAAATTTAGGGATTTTGGGGATTTAGGGGATTTTGGAAAATTTGGGAAATTTGGTTAATTTGGGATATTTGGGGAATATGGGGAATTTTTTGGAATTTGAGAAATTTAGGAAATTTGGGTTTGGGAAACTTTTAGAATTTAGGGAAGTTAGGGCAATTGGGAAATTTAAGTAATTTAGGGAACTTTGTGAATTTGGGAAATTTAGGAAATTTAGGAAATTTGGGAAATTTGGGAAACTTTTAGAATGTAGGGAATTTAGGGAATTTGAGGAATTTGGGGAAGTTAGGGAAATTGGGAAATTTAAGTAATTTAGGGAACTTTGTGAATTTGGGAAATTTAGGAAATTTAGGAAATTTGGGAAATTTGGGAAACTTTTAGAATGTAGGGAATTTAGGGAATTTGAGGAATTTGGGGAAGTTAGGGAAATTGGGAAATTTAAGTAATTTAGGGAACTTTGTGAATTTGGGAAATTTAGGAAATTTAGGAAATTTGGGAAATTTGGGAAACTTTTAGAATGTAGGGAAGTTAGGGAAATTGGGAAATTTGGGTAATTTAGGGAATTTTGTGAATTTGGGAAATTTGGAATATTTGGGGAATTTGAGGAATTTAAGGAACTTAGGAAATTTAGGAAATTTGGGAAGTTTGGGAAACTTTTAAAATTTAGGGAATTTATGGAATTTAGAGAAGTTAGGGAAATTGGGAAATTTGGGTAATTTGAGTAATTTAGGGAATTTTGTGAATTTGGGAAATTTGGGAAATTTAGGGAATCGTGGAAATTTTGGGAATTTTGGGAATTTTGAGAATTTGGAGAATTTGAGAAATTTGGAGAATATGAAGAATCTGGGGAATTTAGGGAATTTGAAGAATTTTAAAAATTTCGAGAATATGGAGAATCTGGGGAATTTAGGAAATTTATCAAATTTAGGGGAATTTATGAAATTTAGAAAAATTGGGGAATATAGGGAATTTGTGAAATTTAGAGAAATTAAGGATTATAGGAAATTTGTAAAATTTATGAAATTTAGGGAATTTGGGGAATTTGTGAAATTTAGAAAAATTGGGCAATATAGGGAATTTGTGAAATTTAGAAAAATTAGGGAATATAGGAAATTTGTAAAATTTATGAAATTTAGGGAATTTAGGGAATTTGTGAAATTTGAGAAATTAAGGAATATTGGGAATTTTGGGATATTTTGGAAATTTGAAAAATACAAGAAATTTTGAGAATATAGGGAATTTTGGGAATTTGAGAATATATGGAATTTTTGGAAATTTGTGAAATTGAAGGATCTGGGAAATTTGGGGAATTCATTAAATATAGGGAATTCCAAGTTAAAATATAAGGAACTTTAGTTACTTAAAAACTTGAGTAACTTAAGAATCATGGATTTTGAAATTTTAACAGCCTTGAAATTTACAAATATAATAATTGATAATTTCATAAAAGTATCAATTTTAATGTCCCTATATCAGATTTGCAATTTGCAAAAATAAAAATGTATAATTTCATAAAACTAAAAATTTGAAAGACCCTATATTTGCAATTTGCAAAAATAAAAATGTATAATTCCATAAATATAAAAATTAAAAAGATCACATATGCAACGTCTCTAATACTCTTCCCCAGTCTCTAAGCCGATTAATCCAGTCCTATAACAGTTATCGATTCTAATCAGTCGGCATGATTGTCCCACATCGAAAGTGTAACGATCTTATAAAGGTGGTACAATTAATGCGTTCCCTCGAGAAACCGTGCGCATCGAATAGAAGGTTAATTACCGTAAGCAGCATCGTCGATCTGTACCCCGATTCCGTTACCAGAAAACGAGTTACACCGGCATATTACTAACCATACGTTAGTTACTATTCCACTTTGCGATTCGTGGCACGATAGAACGCGACACCTGTTCTTTTCTTTCAGTGACGGGACCCCGGTTGAATAAAAATCACCGCCGGCTGTTTACACGTCCGTTGTTCCATGCTAACCATGAATCGGGCACGCCGAAGATGTGGCATGGTGCCAAATACATATAACGGTTCCACCGGCGTGGTAATTCCGAAGTCAGGCATTCGCATAATGAGTGCGTACCTAATAGTGACCCATATACAAAGCAGTCGAAATATCTTCTCGTTCCCCTTTCGATCGGCACACTTACAAATCGGCACGCTAATACTTTGCACGTCTATTGAAATGCGTAACGGGGATTCGATCGGTGAATAGTTCTTTTGCGAACTGCCAAAATAAGTCGTGAGAACAAAGGATTGAAGGCTACTTCACGAGATGGGAGCAAGTACGGAGGTGTCTGGTTGGTTTGGTGTCTCTTGAATTTTTTAATTCATGGACTTTGTGGGTGCAAATGTTCAAGGTTGCTGTAGGATTTCAGATTTTGAAGATATGGAGATATTAAATTAATTTTTTGTTGAGTTTGAATATTTGGAAATTTGTGTAGTTAAGACCTGGTGGACCTAATATAATGTCTAGTGGCCTAATATGTCTTAGGTCATCTTGACTATGACCTAATTCTGTAGCACTTCTAATCCATATGACCAGTAGTTATATAGACTGACGTACATCTACTTGTGAGATATGACCTAATTCTGGGCTACAAGTGATTCAAGATAATTCTACTTTACAAGCTGATTCGACTTTATGAGGTGTGAGGCATAACATCTACTTCTGATGTGACCTAATTCTGATCTGCAACACTTAGTTCAACTCCATAAAATCAAATCTATGGCACCTAGATGGCAATGTAAATCAGTGACATCTACCTCTGATCCAAATGACATGATCTGATCTACCTAATTCAATTGCACATGTTCCAATCCATATCAATTGCTTATAATTCACTCCTGGTTCACAAGATCTACTTCTGATCTATAAAATTTACTCCTGACCAATTAAATCTACTTCTGATCCACAAAATCTAGCTCTGACCCATCAAATCTACTTCTGATCCACAAAATGTAGCTCTGACGCATCAAATCTACTTCATATCCACTCTTGAACCACAAGATTTACTTCTGATCCACAAAATCTAGCACTGACCTATAAAATCTACTTCAAATCCACTCCTCATCGACAAGGTTTATTTCTGATCCATAAAACCTACTCCTGACCCATCAAATCTACTTCAAATCCACTCCTGATCCATAAGATCTACTTCTGATCCACAAAATCTAGCTCTGACGCATCAAATCTACTTCTGATCCACAAAATGTAGCTCTGACGCATCAAATCTACTTCTGATCCACTCTTAATCCATAAGATTTACTTCTGATCCACAAAATCTAGCTCTGACCCATCAAATCTACTTCAAATCCACTCCAGATCCATAAGATCTACTTCTGATCCACAAAATCTAGCTCTGACCCATCAAATCTACTTCTGATCCACAAAATCTAGCTCTGACGCATCAAATCTACTTCAAATCCACTCCTGATCCATGAGATCTACTTCAGATCCACAAAATCTAGCTCAGGCCCATCAAATCTACTTCTGATCCACAAAATCTAGCACTGACCTATAAAATCTACTTCAAATCCACTCCTCATCGACAAGGTTTATTTCTGATCCATAAAACCTACTCCTGACCCATCAAATCTACTTCAAATCCACTCCTGATCGACAAGGTCTACTTCTGATCCACAAAATCTAGCTCTGACCCATCAAATCCACTTCTGATCCACAAAATCCAGCTCTGATCCATAAATTCTACTTCCAATCCACAAAATCTACCTCTGACCCATAAAATCCACTTCCAATCCTCAAAACCTACCTAACCCACAAAATCCACTTCCAATCCACAAAACCCACCTAACCCACCTAATCCACCCCAATCCACAAAATCTACCCCTAAAAATCCTACCCTCCCAAACTCGCCTCCTAACCTTCTCCTAAACCCAGCCCAAAGTCTCTAGACATCAAAAAAATAGACATCAACGTAACGGAAGTCGCACGCAGATATCTTGTCATCGCACCAAACGACGGTAGAAATTTATTCCGTGAAAGATATGGTAATTAGCACCAGCTAATATTAAGTGCAAGAAACGAGCGATACACAAGTGATCTACATTTCTCTATCTGTAACACGGCAAGCGTATGGTAATCGAGCGTAACGAAGCGAGCTGACAAGTTGATAGGAACCCAATGCACTTTCGTTGTGAGGTGTCGCGTTGCTGATCGATCGCAGGAGATAACCTGCAATCGATGGCACACTGTGAATGAATATCGCGTACCGTTATTACCGGCCGCCAATCCACTTTTCTCGTTTACTATGCGTCGGAATTTATGACTATCGTCATTCACGATCTAGTTGGCCACCAAAAATGTAGATGACCAGACATTTTATTATACCAATTCTATTACCGAAACTGTATTTTGCGTAAAATATAAGTGGCTACTCGTAACTGTGTTACGGGAACTTGTAATTGTAATTGTGGAAGAGAAATTTTATTTAAAATTCTTTTAGAAATTTATGATATTCATATGAAGGTTCCAGTTACGATTCTACTGTAGGTTATATAGAATTTTTTTTTAGACATGCAATTTATAATACCAATATGAGACTCGCAGTTATAGTACGGTCATAGAAATTGTATTTATGGTTCTGTTATGGAAATCCTATTTGAAGACTGTTATAGAAAATCTATTTCTAAATGTATAATCAACAGAAGGACACATCATCTCGACAAGTTCAGTGTAAAAAGTGCTTGAAGAGGAAAAAAAATGGACTATGATAAATAGAAATATGAAGCACACGTCGATGATTTGCGTGGTACATCGCTATGTTAGAATACCAGCAGCCGACAGCTGTTGCGTTCGATAGAATGAAAGCGTTCAACCACGTGGTTGACTCTAATGCGGTACATAACCTACCACGCGACGTACAGTCAACGGCAAATCATATTTTCTTCTTCTGTGGGATTTTTGGTGATTTGAGGATTTTATGGTGGGTTGAGAATTTGGGGATGTGGGATTTTTGGGGTGTAGGCATTTGGGGATATAGGATTTTGGGGGTTTAGGGATTTTGGGGGTTTAGGAACTTTGGGATGTGGGATTCTGGGGTTTAGGAATTTTAGGACGTAGGATTTTGGGGGTTTGGGGATTTGGAATCGTAGGAATTTGGGGTTCTAGGGATTTGGGGATATAGAAATTTGGGAAATTAGGGATTTGGAGACATAAGGAATTGGGGATTTAGGGATTTGGGGATTTAGAGATTTGGAAGCTTGAGAATTTGGGGATTTAGAGATTTGGAAGCTTGAGAATTTGGGGACTTAGAGATTTGGAAGCTTGAGAATTTGGAAGTTTATAGATTTGGAAACTTGAGAATTTGGGGATTTAGAGATTTGGAAGCTTGAGAATTTGGAAGTTTATAGATTTGGAAGCTTGAGAATTTGGGAATTTTGAGATTTGGAAGCTTGAGAATTTGGAAGTTTATAGATTTGGAAACTTGAGAATTTGGGGACTTAGAGATTTGGAAGCTTGAGAATTTGGAAGTTTATAGATTTGGAAACTTGAGAATTTGGGAATTTTGAGATTTAGAAGCTTGAGAATTTGGGGATTTAGGGATTTGGAAGCTTGAGAATTTGGGGATTTAGAGATTTAGAATCATATGAATTAGGGGTTCTAGGGATTTGGGGACACAGAAATTTGGGTATTTAGGGATTTGGAGATTTAGAGATTTGTACACATGGAATTTTGGGGTTTTAAGGATTTGGAGACATATGAATTTGGGGATCTAGGGATTTAGGAATTCGAGAATTTGGAGATATAGAGATTTGGAGTTATAGAAATCTGGAGTTCTATGGATTTTTGGACATAGAAATTTGGAAATTTAGGGATTTGGAGATATATGAATTTGGGGAGCTAGGGACTAGGGGATTTAGGAATTTGAAGACCTATGAATTTGGGGATTTAAGGATTTAGAGATATATGAATTTAAAGATCTAGGGATTTAGAAACATGGAAATTTGGAGATTTAGAGATTTGGATTTATACATATTTGAGAATATAGGAACTTTTGACTGTAAGAAGTTGGTAATTTAGGAATGTGAAGACATAGGAATTTAAGGATCCAGAGATTTACGAAAACAGAAATTTGAAGATTTACAAATTTAAAAACATAGAAATTTGAAAATCTAGTCCTTTGAAAATATACAAATTTAGAAATTTAAGAGTCTGTAAACTTGTAACTATGATTCTGAAAAATTTCAAAACTCAAAAATTCACAGAATTCAAAAATCCAAAAATTTGATAATTCAATATAAAAATATTATATTGAATATATACTAAAAATACTAAAAATTCTAAAAACCGTAACATGTCCAAAAACCTCCAAATACATAAACTTTCAAATTCACACGCGAGACCTAACGATCTGCACCCGAGTGTACAATTTCCTCCAAGACGCCGCTGTCATTACCACCGCGTTAGAGCAACAGAAACGGCGTTCCACTATAAATAATAGCGCAATCAACGACACACCGATAATTGGATCATAACCACTCTCCAGATAATGACCCGTTAATCTAAGGCCTCCTCTGATAAATACATCCCAGTGTCCGGTTGCTTATACGCTCGTAAAACGACACTATCGATGATATAAATCAAATCGAAAGTTCGCATCGTGTTATTTCTATCAGATCAACTTTGTCGTAAATCCTCAAAACAATTTACAGAATGTGTTCGATAAAATATCTCGTGACACTTGTACAACAAATTTAAAGTCTAATCATAAATATTCGAGGTAGATTTTCAGAAGTTTGTCACCAAACTTGAGGACCCATTTTTGAGGCTTGAGGACCGATTTTTGACTTCCAAACAATTTTATAATTTTCCAACTTTATATAATATTGAAAGCAGTAGGATTAGTGTTGTATATATAAGAAATAATTTTTTGAAAATCATACTTTATAGGATGGGTCAAATTTTTAATGTGAATGTAGTGATGTAGTGGTTATTGAAGTGGTTCTTGAAGTGAACAAATATGACTTTCAGAGGAACGAAGGGTTACATGAGATTTTAAGATTTATTATAGATTTCCAGTCAAAGTACTTTATGTCTGGCCATGTTTACGTAAAAAATTTTGGCAAATGATAAAAAAAATTCTGACAAATTTGACAAAAATGTAGGGTGATTTGAAAATGTTAATGGGTTTTGTTGGTTTAAGTTTTATAAAAAGTCTTACGTGTGTCTGGGTAATGGTAGTTGAAGAATCGGTCCGGGTCCGTCAGAAGCGTGCAACTCGTAACAGTAGAATAATTCGATGGACGCACCTCACTGATCGAAGCACCATGTGCCGCAAAATCTCCGCGTACCCGCGCGGTCGGAGGCTCTGTAAAGCACAGTCGGTTGATCTCGACCGATTTCAGTGGCGAAAACGAGGACGTAACCGGCGAGAACGCGCGAAGCAGGTTGATGAGTAGTCTCGAAAACCGCTCGCTCTTCCGAACGACTCGGTCGATCGTCGTCGGAGGCTACCCGTGGACTCCTGTTGATCAGCCACCGATTTTTCGCGGCCAGCTAGAAATATACGCGGCGTGGCTGCGGCTCGATGCTGCACGCGAGAACTCGTGGACTCGGAATGGGGTACACCTGTCCGATATAGAGAGTATACTATAAACGTGGCGGCCCGCCCCCTGACCCAGACACACGGTACAGTTATATAGGTCCCTCACGAACCGGAGGATATCTCTTCTCGTTCGAGCCACACTCCGGACGACTGCGAACACGATTCTTGTGGACGTGGTCGCGGTCGTGCTCCTATTCGTCGTTCTTGTCCTTCTCGACGGCCCTCGACGTGTATGCGTGAGCCAGACGCACCACGCGTCCTTTGCCTCTTTAACCTGCTACTACTCGTTTACTACGATTCAATTTCGTTACTGCGCACATACGGCTTCTTCATTATAATATATCTTCTCTGACAAAGGTCTTCTGAGTAATAGTCAACTGAGTAACACTCGAGTAATACTCAAATTATTTAAGTTCCAAATCCTCACATTTCTTTATTACTGAATTTCTTGCTAATGAAGGGATGTCTTTCTTGTTGAGGGTTGGCTGTCTTTTGAGTACTCATTGCTACAGTAATTCTGATGCTCAAATTATTTTTGAGTTCTCAAAGTTCCAAATCCTCATATTTCTTCGTTACTGAATTTCTTGGTAATGAAGGGATGTCTTTCTTGTTGAGGGTTGGCTGTCTTTTGAGTACTCATTGCTACAGTAATTCTGATGCTCAAATTATTTTTGAGTTCTCAAAGTTCCAAATCCTCACATTTCTTTATTACTGAATTTCTTGCTAATGAAGGGATGTCTTTCTTGTTGAGGGTTGGCTGTCTTTTGAGTACTCATTGCTACAGTAATTCTGATGCTCAAATTATTTTTGAGTTCTCAAAGTTCCAAATCCTCACATTTCTTTATTACTGAATTTCTTGCTAATGAAGGGATGTCTTTCTTGTCGAGGGTTGGCTGTCTTTTGAGTACTCATTGCTACAGTAATTCTGATACTCGAATTATTTTTGAGTTCTCAAAGTTCCAAATCCTCACATTTCTTCGTTACTAAATTTCTTGCTAATGGAGGGATGTCTTTCTTGTTGAGGGTTGGCTGTCTTTTGAGTACTCATTGCTACAGTAATTCTGATACTCAAATTATTTTTAAATTCTCAAATTTAAAAATTCTCAGATTAGTGAATATCTTGCTAATAAACTGATAGTCTTTTTTGTCCATGAAGGTCAGCTGGGTTTTGAGGATTCGTATATGGGAACACCCTCTGGATTTCTTCAGGATTGAACTGACTTTTCAAGGTTTTCTGTATATGAATTAAATTTTAAAATTTTTGCTGATAATTTTCTGAATTTTTGCATTTTTTTGATTCTGCAATTCCTGAAGATTTTCTGCTCTTGAAATGGAGTTTGTAATTTTTCTGATTGGTTCTAGTTGTAAATAAAATATTAATAAATAATTGTAAATGAAGTTCTATGATCATCTTTTGAAAGTACTATTTGTTAATAAAATTTAATGAATGCCTTTTGAAAAAAAAATTGTAAATAAAGTTTAATGATTATCTTTTGAAAAAATGAATTATAAATAAAGTCCATCAATGTCTTCAAAGAAAGAGACTACAACTGAAGTCCAGTGAAGAATTAATTGTAAATAAAGTTCTATAATTTGCTTTTGAAAAAATGAATTATAAATAAAGTCTATCAATGTCTTCAAATAAAAAGACTGCAACTGAAGTCCAGTGAAGAATTAATTATAAATAAAGTTCTATAATTTGCGTTTGAAAAAATGAATTATAAATAAAGTCCATCAATGTCTTCAAATAAAAAGACTGCAACTGAAGTCCAGTGAAGAATTAATTATAAATAAAGTTCTATAATTTGCTTTTGAAAAAATGAATTATAAATAAAGTCCATCAATGTCTTCAAATAAAAAGACTGCAACTGAAGTCCAGTGAAAAACAAATTATAAATAAAGTTAAATGATTATCTTCCCCAAAAACAAATTATAAATAAAGTCCATCGATTTCTTCAAAGAAAGAGACTACAACTGAAGTCCAGTGAAAAACAAATTACAAATAAAGTTAAATGATTATTTTTCGACAAAATCAATTATTAATAAAGTCCACCAACTTCCCCAAAGAAAAAGACCAAAATCCATAACTTTCTAAAAAATGCAAACTGTAAGTCGAGCTATATCTCTTGAAAAGTCTATATCTTTTGAAAAAGGTTAAGCAGCTAATTTTGTCCAGTTCTTTCAAAAAGTGTGAATGGTTTTCAATTCGTGACACCGCAAATGAGGTCCTATTATGAGAAACGTAAGCCTGCAAAGTTACACGGCAAAGTTTACGTCTCTATTTATCCGTGTAGCGCACTTTCATTCTAATTACCGGAGACAATGCATGTGCATACATGCAGCCAGACGTATGGATGCAGTAAATGGGTGAATCAGCCGACAGTCAACCGACCGACCGACCGACCGACCGACTGACCGTACACACATTGCTGACCTATAGGTGAGTAACCAGCCGGTACTCGTGCTTTTGTCTGCAACAATGGATGGAATCTTATTAGCGATCATTATTCGGTTTCTCCTCGTGGTTGTAAGTGGATGGAGGGCTCTCTTTCTGCCATATAACGAGTGGTCATATGTTAGGATCCATGGATACTACTTTGCAACTCTTGTTAATAATTTTGTTGACTAATATTTATATTGTTCAAGTATTGTTGGAGTAATGTAGTAACTTTTGTTAATAATTTTGTCGATAAATATTTATATTGTTCAGCCTCTTGCTGCCATATAACGCGTGGTCATATATCAGGATCCAATCATGGACATTTCTTGCAACTCTTATTAATAATTTTGTTGATAAATATTTATATTGTTCAAATATTGTTGGAGTAATGTAATAACTCTTGTTAATAATTTTGTCGATAAATATTTATATTCTTCATATATTCCACCACTATCTGAACTATTAATTATTAAATTAATAATGTAGTAAATGAGCAATGTGCAGTTCTACCATTCAAGCTTAATTGTCTTTTTGTGAAATTAGGTTAAATTGTATTTAAAATTGAAATAAAGTTTGATTTGAATTATAAAACCTAGTCTAATTTAACCTGTATTGATTTACCCTTACCTGAACATTTATTCCAACCTAACTTAACCTTAGTTCAACCTAACCTAGTTTAGCTTAACTAAATTGGCTTAACCTTACCTGAAAATTTATTCCAACCTAACATAACCTTGGCTCAACCTAACCTACTTTAGCTTAACTAAATTGACTTAACTTTACCTGAAAATTTATTGCAACCTAACCTTAGCTCAACATAACCTAGTTTACCTTAATCTAACCTGTAATAGATTCGAATGACGAAATGTATCAGTTTAGATTATGTATTAAAAAATAAGCAAGCTAAGATTAGATCAAAGATGAGATATTGAGTTATTTACACCAACATCCCCATAAATATAATAAAAAACACATCTCCTAACTAATACAAATAATTTTGAACTAACCAAAATTTCAACCACCTGCTCCTCACCCCACAGAAAATTAAAAATGTAACAATTTAAAATAAAAATACAAATATAAAGTAAATGTATATACAGAAAGGTTTGAAATACACAGGACACGTTTCTAATGATTGATGTAAACTTTATGTATATTGCTGTGTGACGGCAACATAAAAAACAGACACATGTTTCATACATGAACATACTATTAATACATTAAATATATTACATGATTACTGATTACTACGAGATCACAAACAATAGTTTTGTGCACGCCGCTGTCGGAATGACAATGTCGTTAATAAGCGATTTACGCTATCGCCCGATTAATATATATTTACAATTGCATTTACACAAAATACCTACATTTCTTTTCTGCGTATTTACATTGAATTTACGATATAAATAAAATACATATATCGTATATCGCCGGAATTGAGGATTAACCGAACGATCTTCAATTAGCTAATTTCAAATCAAACAAAAATATTGATAAACAATTTTTTACGATTCGATTTTTTAGTTATTGCAAGAGTAACAAATTCTACATTATTTGTTATTTTTACGATAACAAAATTTATGTCTTCGAATACTTTTATTTGAAATTTAACTTTGGAGATCATTCGAGTAATGAGCAACTCTGTATATTCTGATGATCGTTTCTGCGACACGGGAACGATTAATATTTATTGTTAATATTTCAGTATTAACACTGACCTAAATTTTATGGAATCTGCAAATTCATAAATTTGCAAATTCTTAAATTTGCAGATCTCCAAATTTTGCAAATATTAATTCACAGTAATTATACCGTGAATTATGGATGTTGTGATAATCCTAAAATATTAACAAAATATGGTAATCGTGCAACCATAATGGCGTCAAAGGTGTCGCGTCTACGACCATCGTGACTTCAACACGCGACCGAATAGCGCATCATCTTTCAAGACATAATTTATCAAATACATACATAGAGAATCGTAAAATGCAGAGTTTCGAACGGCGTGGTTGCCGTTTCAAGGGTATACATATACTCTCTGCCGCTATAATTGACACATTGCGAAACAGGTATTTTCGAACAACACCTTCAAATCAGATCAAAATGAGGCACGACAGATCCTGTCGAACATTGAACGTAGCGAGTCGTGTGAGCGTTATAACAATTTTCTACTTAATGTTTATGTCAAGAAGCAAGGTTCTTGCGCTCACTTCGATCATCCCTTACTGTGCAATCTCCAATTTGCGAATTTAAAAAATAACAAAATTCACATTTTAAAAAATAATTTCTTCGGAGATGAATTTCTTTAAATTACCTTACAGTTAAATTACAGATTGCACAAAAAATTACTGGCAAATTATAGTTAAAGCTTTAAGCTCTAATTAAAATTAAATGACAAAATCAATTCACACGGTAAGGGTGAAGATACAGTTTTATACAGAGCGCAAATGTTAAATCATGACACACAATATCGAGCATAGTTTCCTTAAGAAAATGTAGAAGTCGAATATAAATTCTCAAATTTCCAAATTCAGATTTCAGAATTTCTAAACTTCCCAAATTTCTAAATCGAATTCCCTAAACGCTACCGTTCCAAATCGCTAAATTTATAAATTTCTAAGGTTCCAAATCTGTAAGTTTGTAAATTTGAGAATTTCAGTTTCCCCTAAGCCGCCATTTTCCTGAACCATACACGATACTGTACGATGAATTTTCACGTTAAATTTTCGAATTAATTTCTAAAATGTGAACTGCGTTCGTAGAAAAACTTAACGATGATGCGATTCAACTAACCAACATTTTTTCGTTTCTTTTTATATTTATAATATATATAATATATATATTGTCTTCGATGTGTTACGCTATCTTATCACGGTAAAGTTCTAGAACGTATTTTAGAAACCATTAGGATTTGAAAATCCACTTTGATTTTCATTAAACTTTGTAGGTGTTATCCAACATTTGTTTAACGATGAATCACCAAGGTATATTAATTCAAGATTACCGATACAATTCATTAAATCGTTACTCTATACGGCCATCGTGCTTGTCCTTTATACTTTGTTTCTTCACCAAGGTGCTCTTTCCGTTTTATAAATTAATCGAAACAATTCCACGTTCACTGTGTATTTTGTAACATAATTTTGGCAAAGTTTGCGTGTACAACTATATTGATCGCAGTGGACCAGCACCGAAAATACATATATAATACAAGAAAGGAAAAAAATCAATAAAAATATAATGTCGAATTTAAAAAAGTGTTAAAAATACAACGTCTTATAAAACTATGTACTTTATACGACTTATTTAAAGCTTCAGTAGAAATTATAATAATAGTACGCAAATGTTATATAATTTACAATGAACAGGATAGCCCTTCAATGATCATTAATTAATGATAACAATAAAATTAGGTAAATGAGAACCGAAATATTATCTGAGCATTCGATTTCTGGGTAATATTACTAACTATAATCTTTGAAGCTTATCGTGAAGTAAGCCTTTTGGCATGCATCTCAAAATATTCTGCTTTCAGAAAGTTTTTAGTACAGCCGCGTTTATCTTAAAAAATAGCGTACAGTGATGCCTACGTAATTCGCTGAGATAAAACAAATATATGTATACGATATATTGGTGTTCTTATTAATTTCTTATTATTAGCAATAGTGCACAAATCAGTGTAGTATCGT
The DNA here is from genome assembly GCF_000220905.1 of Megachile rotundata. NCBI lineage: Eukaryota > Metazoa > Arthropoda > Insecta > Hymenoptera > Megachilidae > Megachile > Megachile rotundata. Next base: position 748,605 of record NW_003797267.1, read on the forward strand.
GTTACGCGAGAGCAGATGCTGGTAGGGAACTATGCTTAGGTTTCGTCTTGTTTAGAAAAACCTTTATACAGCCATTGAAATCAGCACTTACAAGAACGTGTCCGCCACAGCCTTTAGTGCGCTGTTCAACCACGGGATCGACTGGAGGAACATCCATGGTTGAACCGCCTAAATTTTTCGCGTCCTCTTTACTTTCCCATTGCTCTCTCTCTTCAATATGTTTAATAATACTATCTGGATTTGGTGCAAACACCGCACAAGTCACTACAGCGTTGTGAGCCTTAATACCCTCCCAAAAATCGTTTCGATCTCTACGCACGCTTGAGAATTTCGAATAATCGTGATGAGTTTTCCAAATATAAATGCACTGATTCTCCGAGCCGCTGACTATGTACTGCCCGTCGGGGCTGAAGCTCGCTTTGATCTGACTACTGACGTTAACGTAACCTTTGTATTTACAAGACAAATTCAAATCTCGTAAATCATACAAACGAATACGACTGTCGTTCGAAGTAACCAAGATTTTATCTTCACCCGGCATGGGTTCGATTCCGCTGATCTTTCTTCCGGTGGAGTTCTTCCCTCTGGTTGATCGAACGTGTATCTGCGTGTGGTACTTCAACTGATCCGTGTTATAAAATATGCACCGGCCATCGTAGGAGCCGACCACCGCGAACTTTCCGTTCTGACAAAAATTTGCGGCGGTTATCAATTTAGTTTGACCGTCGACTTCGTTCCATACGGCCACTTTCTTGTCCGGGATGTTCCACAAGCGTAGTTTGCCATCCAGAGATCCGGAGAGGAAGTAACGATCATCGCGGGGATGGAACACTATGGCCGTAACGAAGTCAATGTGTTGGAAACAACATAAACATTCTTTTCGCGATATGTGCCAAAGACGCACGGTTTTATCCATCGACGATGACAGAACGAAGTAATTTTTAGACCATGAAACGTCGAGCAGATCCGAGGTGTGCCCTGTATAGGTGCAAAACGGCTTTGGCATAAAGGGGCTTTTCGTTCCTTCTATTTCGCTAAAGGCACTAGCCACGACGTTGGGGTCCTCCATGGACTGCTGCGACACTAAAGATTCTTGGGAAGGAGTTGGACTGACTTTCTCAGCGTTGTATTTGGTTCGCTGGTCTTGGAAATACGTGAAAGCATCTCGTAAGACCCAGATTCTTAGGACTCGATCTTGCCCTGCCGTGGCGAGTAGTCGCCCACAGGCTGAAAACTTCATGCACCAAACAGGACCCACGTGCTCACCACTCAAATCTTGAACGTGTTGCAAACAACTGAACTCGTACGGGCCTTTGTGACTGTTGGACGCTTTCAGTTTGATGTACTGTTGTTCACCGGGATACACGTCGTCTACTATATCCATGACATCTTCTTTATGTCTCGCGTGAGACACCTCCTGCGCGATGGATTTTGCTTTGTCCATTGTCTTCTTCACGGTGGACCCCAAGAATCGCTTTAACTTCTGAGTTTTCTTTCGAACTCTACCAACGGACACATCTTCATCCGGTGGTATACTGGACATTTTACTGTCAACACTTTCCTCGTCACTTTCTTTTTCTTTCTCCAAACTGGAATTACTTATGTATTCTGACGTGAGTCTCATGATGTGAAGCGACAAGGGGTTAATACACTGTGGCAATTTATCTTCCGCTATACTTAATGGCACTCTCTCACCGGTATCTAAATTCAGAACAGTCACTTGTTCCAAAATTTCCTAAAAAGAGTCATTATTAGTAACATGTAAACGTTTAAAATATATTCTTAAGTTGATATCATACCATGTCCGTCAGACGCTTTCCGGAATCTGTTCTTGTTCTCACAAACATGTTCAGCTGTTTGACCATGTCTTGGTCACCAGCCGATTTTCGTCTTTCTTTCGAACCTTGGGGACTTAAGCCCGAAAATTTGTGAGGACCTAAGGAATAACGGCCAATACTATTGCTAGACATGGATCCTAGTGGGCTACTGGACTTGTCGCTTGATTTCATACTCATTAACTCTGCTTTCATTCTTTCTATTCTTTCTAACTCTTCAGTTGATGGGCCTTCAGCTTTTGATTTATCTTCATCCTACAAATCTACAGTAGTAAATATTCGTACATAACACGATAAACTATACAAATATATTGCAACACGAACTTGTGGTTTCACAACATATTGTCCCTTTGTTGCGGACCGGATATCCAGGGAGTGTTCAAATTCTCTGGTAATGGATTCAATAGTACTTGCTGGACTTGGTAACGGCGAAGTCGGTAATGCTGATTCTGCGGCATTAGGCTAAAATTATAAAAGAATATTTCTTCGTTTTACTCGTGACTATTTGTTAATTTGAAAACATTAAATAATAAATATCATACAGCAAGATCAGTGGGCGTTTGAGCTTTTGATTTTTTTTTACGTCTTGGTGGTGCAACAGGTATTCCAACCACAGTAATATCTTCATTTGATTTGCCATTATTTTTTGTACTAGCGATGACATCAGGTTCTTGAAGGATAACAGTCTTATCATTTTGTGAGTGCGAAGAGTAATTGGACCTACCGTTAACAGAGGATTCCTGAAGAATATCCCCTGATAACGTAAAGATGCTGGAGGACTGGGACACCTTACCCGATGCTGTATCCTCATCTTTACTGGGAATACTAGCAATCGAGGACATCTGGCTTTCACGGGTAAGGGTAGCAGAAGGGGGGCACTGAGTTACATTTGGTGCAAGTATAGCAGAGGCACTGTCCCCAACTCCAGCTAAAATTCGACCCACTCGTCCTAAAGATGTCATACTTTGTAAACTAAGAGTATCATGCTCTATAATTCTAAATGGATGAGTTGTCTTTGAAGGAGTAGGATATACACCCTCGATGGACGATGTTTGGCTGTCCGGAGGAGAACTATTAATCGGGATATCATCATCCTCTGTTTGCATGCGTTGTCTGAGTTCACGAAATCTCCTTCTACCAACAATTTTATCCATACTTGATTCTTTTCCATCTTCATCCTTAAACGATAAACATTCTTTATAACACCTTTTACAGTCGTCAGTAATAGTTCCATTGTCATAAATACTCACAGATTTATCTTTACTAAGTGTACATTCTATAGTTACATGTTCCTTTGGTTCTACAATTGGTTTAGGTTGAGCAGGTTTCACAAAAACATCATCATCTGATTTTTTGGAAGCTTCTGATGTGTCTTTAGTCTGTATTTCAATGCTGATGGAATCGCGTTGTTTACCTTTTCTAAAAGGAAATCAATTTTTATCATAAGATGAAACAATTTTTGTAATACGAAAGATGAAATAAACTTTATTTAATTGTTAAATAATTTAAATTTAGGTCTACGTAAAAAATTACTGAAAGTTTGAATGAAAAACTTATTGTGCAGGATGTATATAAATTCATTTAAATAGAAAAGAATGATTTATTAAGAGTTCGAAAACGTTCTAATTATATAACAACGAGGTTGTTTTTTAATTCTTGCTCTACTATGCTGACAATTAGAACCCTAAAAGAATTGCAAACGCCGGCCCTGAAATAGCTGCCTACGATCGCGTGAATGACTGATGTAAGTGCTCAAATTCGGACCTAACCAAAGATAATTGGCAACGAACACGATACGACAAAAAGACCATACATAAAAAATATAATCTAAAAAAGAAACTACCATACATAGACAAAATATGAACTATACGCCAGTTCGAACGTACGAGAATCGTTGATAAAATTTTGTAATAATCATTATCCGAAAACTATGCCCAAGTAATTAATGGAATGTACGCAAGAATGTTAATAATTGTCGAGGGTATAAAACATGTAGAGAAATGGTATTTGAATGTTTTGTCAGGATCGAATGACAGAGCGAAGACTGGCAAAATTACCGTGTATTGCGGTGGAAAGTATCATCCTCCGCATCGAAAAATTCTTCAGAATCGCTACTTCCAGACATTGTCGTCTGCACTGAATAATTGGTAATAATACTCTTGTCCGCATCGGTACTGTCAAGGCACGTCACGCGTTTCGCAAAATCGCGAACACTAGGGTCAGATAGAAGCGGCTACATGATCGCAAGCGGCACGAAGTCATGATTTGACTTGTAATAGCGGTTACACAAGTGCACAAGCTCCGTGCTGAATGATACTCTGGTGGCGTATTTCACATGGACCTAGGAACATAGGGAAGAAGTATAAGCTTGGATCATGGATAAGAAGAGTGAAACCTGCACCGGAGGGGAATCCTAACAGTCGGTGCCTGTATTTGATTTGGCTGCTGCTCCGCGCATGTTCTCTACCGCCAATTTTAACGTCAATTTTCTAGCTAATAAAACAAGCGATCTTTCACTTCAAATTTTACATGAAAACACGAGTTATTCGATTCATTATTTGGAGCTAAGACAACTGAACGATTTTCAGTCCGAACTTGTACATATATTTTATAATCATTACATAACTGTAGATTTGTACTGATACTGACGATAACGATAACAGAGATATTCCTTAAAAAAAAGAGCAAATAAAGATATCTTCCGAGGATTTAAAGTTCTGTTCTTAAAGATTCCAAGTCTTCAAACTTCCAAACCTTCGATTTTCGAGTTCCTCAACATCCAAATTTCTGTATTTTTAAATTTGGTGACGGTGTGCGATCTTCCTTGATTAAAAGGGTCCATCACGACTTCGAGCAAAGGAGAAGTGAGTAGGATGAATCATGCAATACTCTTTCATCTAAAACATTCCCACATTTAGAGGGAAGGAAAACGGAAGTGTACATTGCATACAGTTGTGCCAAACAGTGGCCAATTGAAAGTGGGCATCGGCTTACCTCGCCGCTACGTCTCGCGGAGGTTTCCCACTCTCAAGAATATTCTCTATCGGTGTATTCCTAGATTCGTATCTGGTGGCGTATTTCAATTATTCTAGTTCTTTCAATCGTAAATTAGCGTCCCGATAGTGGTAACACTGTATGAGCCCCTCCAATAAAGACGCTGCGTCATGGAAAAGAGTTGCGCGATTGGTGAACCTCGAACGAATTTGTAGCCTCGAACTCGTGCAGCTGCCCGCTCGCCAGCATGCCTGCTGCAAAGGAGGCGAGCCGTCACACAAAAGCAAGATGGAGGATCTCACAGTCGAAGTATGCGGCGAAAACGGAGCATATTATAAGGTTCGTTCTGTGAAAAGTATAGAAAAAACAGGGCGGAAGATCGAGGCCGTGGATAGACCAACTCACGGCCCGTGGCGCGGTTCTAATCTCACAAAACAGACGTCCGTACTTCGCGAAAGCGCGGCTCTCAAATGTTCGCGAGGTAACGCGGCTTCCTCCGACGCCATGTCTCGTTTGACAGGGCGTGATTTTCGTTAGCTTTTGATGTTGCGATTCGCCTCAACGTTTTCCCGTTCCGCGGAAACGTATTTACTTGATATCGAAATTATAGAAACATTGCTCCAGCGGGTACCTCGAAAGCATCACGATATTATGTCTGATTGTCTTACGCCACTCGCTACACTTTTCATCCCTGAACGAGTGACTTTACACGCTTTATGTTTCGTTTTTTTCAGGCCTTTGTCGCCGATGTCTTTGAGGACGAGGTTCTGGTAACTTTTGAAAATGAGTAAGTTTCTTCTTCAGCTTGCTAAATCATTTTAGACTATGATACATTTAGAGGTGTACCTTGATGCTCTGTGGTAAAACAGTGTAATTTCTGGTGCACTAGAAATATACTATTTTTATCAGCTACATGGAAACTAATATTTTCAATAGCTGAAACGATAAATTCGAAAAATATGCATTTGTTATGCATATTATTTAGTGTCATTGTTTAGTACTTTCAGTTTTCGTATTTATTTTTGTGTATCAACGATAAATAATTCTTTAAACATTTTTAAATGTTATGAGTCATCTTCGAAGCTTAATGCAACTGATTTTTATAAGCTGTTAGCTTTATCAGTTGCTTTGTTAGTTAAAATAAATTTTATATAAATCTTAGTAGATAACGATATTGATAAGATTTAGTATATGGAATAAATATTGAAGCAACATTTGTCTTTTTATTTATAACTTTGATGCTATACTATATTTAATTATATGGTATAGTGTATAAATAAGGTTCAATAGAGGATTTAACAATTTGATTATAGATAGCAATATTAATGCAACGAACGATCTCACAGTCGAAGTATGCGGCGAAAACGGAGCATATTATAAGGTTCGTTCTGTGAAAAGTATAGAAAAAACAGGGCGGAAGATCGAGGCCGTGGATAGACCAACTCACGGCCCGTGGCGCGGTTCTAATCTCACAAAACAGACGTCCGTACTTCGCGAAAGCGCGGCTCTCAAATGTTCGCGAGGTAACGCGGCTTCCTCCGACGCCATGTCTCGTTTGACAGGGCGTGATTTTCGTTAGCTTTTGATGTTGCGATTCGCCTCAACGTTTTCCCGTTCCGCGGAAACGTATTTACTTGATATCGAAATTATAGAAACATTGCTCCAGCGGGTACCTCGAAAGCATCACGATATTATGTCTGATTGTCTTACGCCACTCGCTACACTTTTCATCCCTGAACGAGTGACTTTACACGCTTTATGTTTCGTTTTTTTCAGGCCTTTGTCGCCGATGTCTTTGAGGACGAGGTTCTGGTAACTTTTGAAAATGAGTAAGTTTCTTCTTCAGCTTGCTAAATCATTTTAGACTATGATACATTTAGAGGTGTACCTTGATGCTCTGTGGTAAAACAGTGTAATTTCTGGTGCACTAGAAATATACTATTTTTATCAGCTACATGGAAACTAATATTTTCAATAGCTGAAACGATAAATTCGAAAAATATGCATTTGTTATGCATATTATTTAGTGTCATTGTTTAGTACTTTCAGTTTTCGTATTTATTTTTGTGTATCAACGATAAATAATTCTTTAAACATTTTTAAATGTTATGAGTCATCTTCGAAGCTTAATGCAACTGATTTTTATAAGCTGTTAGCTTTATCAGTTGCTTTGTTAGTTAAAATAAATTTTATATAAATCTTAGTAGATAACGATATTGATAAGATTTAGTATATGGAATAAATATTGAAGCAACATTTGTCTTTTTATTTATAACTTTGATGCTATACTATATTTAATTATATGGTATAGTGTATAAATAAGGTTCAATAGAGGATTTAACAATTTGATTATAGATAGCAATATTAATGCAACGAACATTATAATCATAGTATATTTAAATTTGTTTACAAAAACATATTTTTATATATATTTTCAATCTAATTTTTCACATGTTTTATATATAACATGTACCTAATGGACAAAATTTATTATAATGTTTGCGTTGTAGCTTTATATAGAAGATTTTATAATATTATGCAACATGTTTATATATATTTAATAACAAATATTTTGCATTCTTTTTAGCTGGCAACCAGAATCAAAATTTCCATTTGCTCAAGTACGTCTACCTCCAAAAGATGGTCAAAAATCTGAATTTCAGGAGAACCAGGAGATTGAGGTATTTTCTAGGTCCAATGAGCATGAAGCATGGGGATGGTGGAAAGCGGTCATTAAGGTTAGATTATAACTGTTAACGTTTCCTGATATTATTTATCAAAATGAAGATATGTCGTTTTTATCAAATTTGATATTTATAACATTATTTATTGTCGCATAAATTTTGTATCAGACATTATTAAGTGTGATTTCAATAAATAAAAAATTTAAATAATCCATTTTTATCAACTTTATATACAAATATTTCAATACTAAAATTATTGTTTCAGATGAGTAAAGGAGGTTTTCAAGTAGTTGAATATTCGGGGTGGGAGTGCGCTTATACTGAAATTGTAGCTAGTGAGCGACTAAGGGCAAAAAATTCAAATCCCCCTATTGATAAAAATACGTTTTACAAGATCGAAATTGAAGTACCTGAAGATCTAAGAGAGTTGTATGTATTGAAATATTGAAATGGTTCTTTAAACAAATGAAGAAATTTTGATAGATATATGCCTTTCATTATAAATCATTTTAATGTTTACAGTGCCAAAATGGAAAATGCACATAAGGAATTTCAAAAAGCGATAGGGGCGGCAGTGTGCCGATATGTGCCTGAACGAGGAGTATTGCTGGCCATCTCCCGTCACGAAAATTTACATCGTCACAGTAGCATGCTCCAAGAAATGCACTTTAGAAACTTATCGCAAAAGGTGGGGTCATAAAATTAATTCTAATTAAGTTCCGCTTTTCCTTTAATGTAGTACATTAACGTACAATTATCAAACATTTCTCGCCGGTCGAAACGTACACATTTTCAGCTTATATACTATTATATATTGTACAATATTTTATGTATGTTACAGGTGTTGCTTTTAAAAAGAACAGAAGAAGCAGCGCGTCAACTAGAATCCACTAAACTTCAAACAATCGGGGGGTAAGTAAACTATTAGATTTGGTGTTGCAATTAACAAAAAATCTTGTGATACTTAATACCTGCCCCTATCCATATACTGTCCTGGTTACCATCCTGTCTGTGGTTTGCATTTACTGGCAGAAAAAATTCACAAGATTTCCAATCAGTAATTAATATGTTTGCTTCAACATCATATAATTTTCATGAATGTCATGTAGTCACACTACAAATGTTTTCATTTCCACATGTTACAGTTGTGATTGTATATACAATATTTAATCAATTTTACATATAGCAGTTTTAAAATACATACACAATTTTGTGTGTCAGATATCATCTTCTCATACTTTTGCCAATCACAAGAGCACGATGTGCATATAGTAATACATCTGCACATATTGTATTCTTTCATCTGTCTTTAGTGAATGTCACTTTTTATTGACATATTCTTTTGTTTACTTATAATATTCATTATATAGAAATATGCTACAATTTCTATTATTCGCTGATCGCGGTCATCAGCTATAAATAAAACGATGAATTATACTCACTAATAACATACCTTTTTCGTATTAAAATTGAAACTAACTTTATTTATTGTTTTTTATTAATTTTCTTTTCAGTTTTTTAATTATAATAACATCTATATATAAGTGATAATATATTAAGTTTCTCTAAAGTACAGAAATTGCTGTACTCGCTAGAAATAGAAAAGTTTAAACAGTATTTTACTGGAGTCAATTTTACAATAAATATAATTATCTATTTATAGGTAACTGGCTATAATAAATGGCTTCTATTAATAATTCAATTCTCATATAGATTCAACATGCATGTATTTGCATATTTCAGTACATTTTATGAATCTTCATTAAAATAAATTATTCTTCTAAAAAAATTTTTGATTATTCTTTACATGATTACTTGAACTCGTTCAAAATACAATTTATTAAGCAAAATGCTTGTACATTAATAATCATAAAAATTCACATATATCTTTGTAGTTTTAGATGCTTTACGTGTTTCTGCAATAAACAATGTCATTTTGTTTCAGCTACTTATACATGCAATTGCTTAGATTTAAAATCTGTTTAAAGTTACCATATTGTTTTTTTGAACTCGATAACTATTTTTTTTTTAATATAAGCATATTTTTAGATTAACATTACACACTTTTCCAAACGTTCAAATAACGGGTTTGTATAATTTTTATTATGTAGATAATAATGTTTATCAAATTTTAGTAGTTCAGTAGAAATTGGGGATAAATTTTCTAATGATAATGCTGGACACTAATTCATTTTCGTACAGGTATGTTTACAATGAAACAATTAACATAGAAAGAGGCGAAATTGACTATAGAGCATTATGTTTTATTTTTAGATTAAACAAATTACAATAATACATATATTATGGAACATGCAATGTTACAGCAATTACTTTTTACAACACACTAAATAATAATTTAATATTTATTTTATGGGTAAAAGAATTACTATAAATTATTTATTTCACACAAATACTTTGGGAAGTGGATTTAAAATGAAGGCTTATAAATTTATTTGCAAGGAGCAAACAGACAGAATGGCAGGGACACGGGATAGGGTTATCTTGTACATGAATTTCCACTGAGTTACACCAGAGTTTCTTTCTCATTTCAGCAAATTTAGATCTTCAAACTTTATATATCAGCGTGTCTCAGACTTTGAGGCAGGAGTGAAAACAAATTCAAGGTGAGATCACAGCAGCGTGGTTTAGACTTAAGTTTAGCTTATTGTATGACAAATTACACAGCTGCATTTCCCAAATCAGAAACGAAACTACACTATAAATGTGCATGCTTCGGCGTTATGTAGATTATTCACTGAAACTCAAATGCTTTAAATACACTGACATACAAAATTTATTTATTCTTTTCCGTTTATTATGTGTTTTGTAGTACAATTTTAAATGATTGATAAAATAGTGAACAAACATAAACGTGTAGCTGTGATCAGTTTCTTCCTTTTTTTTTCTTCTCTTTTTTTTCATACATTGATGTGTTTGAGTAGAGTTTTAAGTTTATTTATTTATTCCATATAAAAAATTATTATATTCCAGCCTGCCAATGTTTGAGAAACACTGATATATTAAGTGCCTTGCATAAAAACATTAAATAACTGGTGGCTCTATCTCACATGTCTTAAATGTACATAGTTTATTTACAAAGTTTCAACAAGATTTATTGAAAATGTAATACATTGTAATTATCTGCAAATTTAAATAATATGTAATTTTCTTTAGGTTATTATGATATTCTTAATTTTTTGATATTGCTTATTTTTGTTTGTATACCTTTGTAAAAACATCTGAAGTATTTATACCCTATTTAATCAATAATTATAATAGAATATTATACTTAGAACGAAATGCAACAAGTGTGTTTCTGGTTATATTAAAATTAATTTTATCCATTCTTTTTTTTTTTAGTATATAAATTCAGAATCATTTTTATTATCATTTTATACTGCAATATTTTGTAGCTATCATTATAGGTATTAGAAATTTATCGTCACATACTTTCCAATTGCTTTTACTAGTGTAATTTGGGGGGGGTTAAATAAAATATATACGAATATATTAATTATTGGAAAGGGAAAAAATTTCATTAGCTTATTTTAGTTTAACAATCAAGATCATGATATAATAATTGTTCTGTTTTAATAGCAATATATTTGCATGTTTTATACATTTATAATTTCATTTTCCTTTAACTATATTAAGTCTTAAATGTTTCTTCTGTAATACGTACGACATAAGCTTATTTTTTAATATAAATTGTATGTATACTTTTGATATTTATTTGTTAGTGTATCAAACTTGATATATCGGCAGCAATAGCTTGTGTAAGTGTGCATAAGTGTGTACTGTATGTAATTACAAATTGAAATATGTATTGCACATTAAAATTTCATCAAATTTTAATTTTCGTTTAATATGAAATTTGTTAACGAGGTTAATCAAACATGAATTAAAACAAATGTCCTCCATCTCAAACTAAGCTTACAAATTTGTTTGCAATGTGTAATTTCTTTATTGTAATTTGTAATATGTGTTATGTGCATTTCATGTTACATAATATGACATTTTTCTCTTATTTTCATCTGCCAAAATGCAAGCCACTGACAAGAATTTAAATTTTATTGATATACGTTACATTCTTTACAATCATACTGTAATTCAAAGTGATATTGCATGTTACTGAGAAAAATCCAAATTTTATGTTAATAAAAATACGAAATTTCATGTTTTGTATTATTAGGATACATAAAAAGTGTTCATAAATAATCAAAACTTATGTTTTTGGTATAATATGTTTTAGTATTAGCAGTTAACATTAGGCGAATAGTCAATATAAATAACAAAACTATAATACTTCATTGTTATATATCAAAATAATTTATACATATATATTGTAAATCTTGCATTATTTCAGCAGAAAAGTGAATCTTACGTTTATCAAAAGATAAAAAATTAAGAAAGAACAATATTTTTTTAGATACACAGATGAATTTAATGTTCGGGAAGACTTGATGGGTTTAGCAATTGGTGCTCATGGCGCAAATATTCAGCAAGCTAGGAAAGTTGATGGAATTACGAATATAGAATTAGAAGAAAATTCGTGCACCTTCAAAATATATGGAGAGGTGAAATAATCGTAATTAAACTATTTTTAATCAACCACTCTTAAAATACCAAATAATACATGATTTTTCAATTACAGACACACGAAGCTGTTAAAAAGGCTCGATCTATGCTCGAATATAGTGAAGAATCTATACAAGTACCGCGTGTTCTGGTAGGCAAAGTAATTGGAAAGAATGGTCGTGTAATACAAGAAATAGTTGATAAAAGTGGTGTGGTAAGTATCATATTATTCTTGCTTCTATTATTTGAGTAGGTTCATGACTAATAATTAGAAAGATTCTAATTAAAAGTAGTTACTACATTGAATAAGTGACAATTAAATAAACATGATATGTAATTTTAAATTTCAGGTGCGAGTAAAAATAGAAGGAGACAACGAACCTCAACCAACAATCCCTAGAGAAGAGGGTCAGGTGCCCTTTGTGTTTGTTGGTACTGTTGAAAGTATTGCTAGTGCCAAAATGTTACTAGAGTACCATTTGGCACACCTAAAGGTAACTATAATAAAACCGAAAGAACACGTGTGGTTATATTTTATAGTCCGAATAAGTTTTATTTATTGTTTGTTATTATTTCTTTTAAAGGAAGTAGAACAGTTACGGCAAGAAAAATTAGAAATTGACCAACAACTAAGAAGCATGCACGGTTCAACAACAGGACCAATGCCCAATTTTCCTCCAACAAGACGAGGAATGATTACCGGCCCAGAGGAAGGTGGTGGAGGTCGTGGAGGCCGTGGTGGTCAATCTCGTGGACGTGGCAGGGGTAGGCCTTCCACCAGACACAATGCCGGTAATACTATTACTGACTATATCAACAATGTAGAGAACACACAAAAACGTAATGGCAGAAGCGGTGGACCCAACACCAGAGACAGTAGAGAACCCAGAGATTTTAAAGACAGAGGGCGTCTTGTCGCAAAGTAACATTTGATAAATTGTTGAAGTTAAATCAGGGCTAGGATTATTATTATAATACAAGGTTTATAGTAGAAACTCATTTATTCGGATTTGATTAAGCGACGTTTGATCTGGATTATCTGATACTCCGATTATCATCTTTCTAATATATGAAACGCTTAAATGAAATGCAATCCCTTTTGTAGAATATGTAACTTACTATAATATACCATTTATTCGATCTTTGTTATACAATAAATTGTATACTTTTAGTAACCTGTAGAGAAATTGTATGTATTTAAATACTTTTTTACACCTAACAGTTAAGTGATGAAATAAAATATATGTGTAACTCTACAGCGAGAAATATCACTTTAAAGTTTTTCTTTAAATTTAATTAATATTTTCAATAAGGTATTTTCTTTTAATCGGTTGTATTAAATAAATCAGGAATGTTAACAATATGGGTTCGGATAAACGAGTTTTTACTGTAATTCATTTTTTCAAATACTCTTCAAATAATATATTCACAAGTTTCTTTATGATTTCCAAAAACTGAAAGTTTCAACATTTGTAAATGTATTAATACGAACAAGAATATATTGACCGAAAAGTATACAAATAAAGTACATATTATTTTTTATTATTATAATTTATTCATGAGTATTGGTTATGTTGAAAACAGTAATTTAATCTGTTGAAGTCAAATTTGGCTATCGTCAATATTTCTTTATAGTTGTTAGTATATTTTCATTGTTGGAATATATAAATTTGAAACTATACTTGTTAGCAAACCGTTTCAGCTATTTAGTTTTTTATCTGTACATCGTTACTCGTAATTCATTGTGTTTTGTCATAATTACTTGATGTCGTCCTAATATCTATAGATACGTTAACAATTCGCATTTGTAAAACGTTATTACGTAAAATATGGAATTATAACGTTATAGAAGATAACCGCAACCATATGCATTTGCATGTACGTGTTCAATGGAAATGCATGTAGTAGCTAAATAATTTATGGTGTGTGATACATCTGATTTACTGATTATTTAAAAACTAAATATATAATTTTATTTTGTGTGCGAATTGTCGAATCACCTCCTATATCTTAAGAATAATTATTTTTTACAAAATAACAAACATTTCATGATAAATTTATAATACATAACTTGTATAACAAGTTTGAACTTCTCGTTTCCATCTTACTAAATAACACATTGAATGTAATTAGAATTAATTTCCTTTTAAACACTAACAAAATTAAGTATTGTTTTCACAATGCAGGTTGTTTGCAAGTTGATAAATAAGAAATAATTATGTTATTATTTTTATTAAAATTGTACTTATATACGTTTTGTAATAAAATTTGTCTTGTAAAGTATTTCATATTAATCTGATTAATTAATTTATAAAATATTAAGTCGTAATGATTGCATTGCGTATTTTTTGGTGTTACACATCTTTTATTTTGATTCACACAAATTTGTACAAATATAAATATTTAACGTTAGATGAAGAAATTAAAACGCTACTGAACTTATTTCCAAAGATGCCTGTTCACTCCTAATTAATACCCTTAATTGTTATAACGGGAAGCATCATTACTAGCGTGTTAGATGCTACATTGACCATCATCAACTGCAAGTAAGGATACTAATCTTTCATCGTTACGTTTGTTTTGCATTAAGCTGTTTTGTGTTCAATGGTGTTATATTTCTTTTAATTTCGTATTCGTTATAGATTTCCTTTATTTTACAGGGTTACGCCGAGACACCTTAGACGGAAGTGAAGATCGAGTAAGAGATCTACCGCCAAGAGGTGGCCATCAAGGTGCAGGCAATTCAGGGTATATGGGTGGTAGACAAGGTCGTCCTCCAACTCAACGTAGAGATCGTAGAGACGAACGTCGTCGAACAACCGATGACGAAGACACAGTTCTCGACAGCCAAGATGTTTCAAGCATCGATAGAGGTAGTAACATATTTTTTGTAAATAATACTTCATAACAGCACTACCGTTCTGTCCTAAAGACGATAGAATAGTAAACTGAAGTGCTTTTGAAGTTCGCATGGATTGTGAAGCAAACACTTGTGACCATCTAACACTAACAATATCAATGACAACTACTAATGCACGTTACTAACGAATGCAGTGTAGCTTTAAACTCGTTATCATTTTAACTGCCAGTCATGCTTTATTATATTATATGAAAAGATGGTCACAATGGTTTGTATATGCATAGAGTCGGTATCAAGTGTGGAAGGAGGACCTAAAGGTATAAGGCGAAGACGGCTTCGGCGTTCTCGACAACGTAGCGTTACACCAACGAATAATCAAAAAGGTAACTACACAAAGCAGCTATAGCTCTTTGGGACGATCGGTTTTGCTAAAATTTATTATATGAACATAACCTACGAACGACGGACTCAGTGTCAATCTACCACACGTACAACTAAACTTATAGTACAAATTTGATTATAACTCCACGCAGTCCGCCGTGCGAAGGTTATATAAGTAATTCCTGAAGAAAGATTCATGTAGAAATGCTTAAAGTTAATCTGTGCTTTGGTTTAGGCAGTAATGCCGGCCCAGGCGACCAATCAACTGTAACTAGTAAAGAAGGAACACCAGCAAATGACGTTTCTACTACTAACAACAGTTCCCAAGGGCCTAAAGGCCAAAGAGAACCACGGCCTCGTCATCCTCGTATGCAACAGAGCAATAAGCCTAAGGAAGCTCTGGTTAATGGTACCAGTGGCTAAATAACCTGTATGGTCGACAGCTGCTACTTACATATAACACTACACCTGATGAGAGCTATTAACACCCGGCACATAACATGACGCATACCTACGCAAGGACTACACGATTATGGAACGCGACATGATTTAGTCTACGCTCGTTGTTAAGACTGTTTGCTACCGATAAGAATACGACAGTTGTTTAAGAAATCGTCATTCTCCTTAAACACATTTAAGGACACATATTAATATCCATGCATGGTTTAGTTTAATGATAGTAATTATGCTATCATGTTTGATATATGGATACATTCATTGGGAGATAGTAGAAGCATCTGGTAAAAAGAAAAAAGAATCCCCTGATTGTGAAACTGTGCCTCATTTTTATACCGAGCTCCCAACTTGTGTGACAGTAATTCGGATGTACTGTAAAGTACTTCTTAATCATTCGTGAAATGATCCAATAATAGGCTGGATATTCGTGGCTCGTACGTCAATTATCAATTCGAACATCTTTCTCCTAGATATGTCGCTACGTTCATGGAAAAATAACACAATACGTACGGAGATACAAAATGTAATCAATTCAATGTTAATTTTTATTTTTTTTAATAATGCAGTGTTTGCAGCAAGAAATTGTTGACGCGTTTGTTACGATTTTACGATATTGATATACGTTGCAAAAAGAGTACGTGTTTTGTGTTATTTTTATATCGATGTTAGAAAGAAAATGAAAGAAAGCCAAGTGAATATATTTGATATATTTATTTCGCGACAGAACTAGGATGAAGCGTAATGTGATGCAAGACAAAAAAGTGGATTTCCATTGTTAGATATAACAATGGTAGGCGGCAGCTGCATGAAATCTTGGTTAAAAGGCGTTCCCAATGATGTTCCTTCTATTTACTTCACAAGATTGAGTTTTTTTTTTTTTTTTTTGGTTTACGATTATTAGTAGAGTTATTTAATGACACTAGATTTTTATGTTTCAATGCTGAGTGTTGATTAATAATACCATAATGAATGCTAAAATGACTTATTTGATTGTGAAAGAACACAAATGGATGTGCACAAGACGTCGGTTTTTATTTCCGGGTTCACTTTTCACGTAATTTAGTCTTTTTTTTTTTTATTACAGTCTAAGCATACTATATCAAACTTTAGAATTTGATATGACGTTCGTTTTTGCATTGTTTCGCATGATTTAAAAAGAAAGTAAACGTATACTTAGTAATACCAATGTATGATGTGCCAGAGAAGGAATGATACATGTTTTATGATATCTAGCTGAAGTGCAGACTTAGCGCATACCTTTATTACTATAATACTACTTAGTCGAAATGTGGATGTCTGAAAAAATAAACTAGCTTTACTATACTAAGCTATAAAATAGATACGGCTAGCTGTTTTAAATTGATTATCAGTGAATATGAAAAATTATCTGTCAATTTAAAACAGTTGCCTCTTCTTCCGGATATGACAACAACTAATCGGACGTGTCTTATGGATTTTGCAAAAACGCATGGCGGTTGATGCAACACATTGACACCTAACAAAATAGCTGCCATTTTATCTGAATATTCATATGGCAGCCAAAAAACTGAGATATCCCCCAACTTGCTTGTTTCAGATACATTTGTATTGATTGCAATTTGTGCATAATTTAAGAATAAAACATTTCTGTACATAGAGCGGTCATTAGTACGATGAACCACAATTTTTTCAAAACATTGATAATCATTTTCTAATCTTAACAGTCGTTTTAAAATACTACCTTTGTCCTTATCCTCAACTTCCTTATGTTATATGTCGTTAAAAGTGTTCAACTTAGTTTAATTTCTTTTGTAAGGTTTCCAAAATATTGATGACGCTTACATTACAATTTAATGTTTGTCTTAGCAATTTTTCTTAAAACTACTTAACTATTTTAAGGAACATATAAATATAATTTCCACACAGATTCAAATTTTGATATATCAACTATATGTTTTCTAAAATTTACAGTCTTTCAAAATCATTTAATTAAAAATATATATACAAAAGCAAATACATTCTGCCATTGATTTATTAAGATTTTATATATTTGTACTTTTGTAAAAGGAAATTTATAAAAATTGAACAGTCTGTTTCCATATACATTAGATAAGAATCACTCTGGATAAAAGACTATAAGTACATATTGTTCAAAAATTAAAAATAAATTTACCAAGCTTGTTATTATGATCTTTTACTTTGTTATAAACGCATACTATAAATTAATATTTGTAAGCCATGTTTAACAATTAAACGCGATACAAAAATAATAATTTTTTACAGGATTTTCAGTTTTATTAATTATATTTACCCATTAGATTATAACTAATATATTTCTATAGCGAATTATATTTTAATTTGAACGGTGTCATATTACAATATTTTAAATATATTCACCACAGATTTATAGGTCCGAGATTTCAGTATGAGGGCGCTGTATGCACCTTTGCATTTGAATCACTGTGTTACTCATCTAATATATAGTCATCATGAGTCTTTAGTCGGAAGCCGTCAGCTGTTGTGTCAAGTGAACTTCCTTAACCAACAAAATAAGTGAAACTTATCGGTAATACAACGTACCAGTAGTGACCATAATAGTGAAACTATTATTAGTAATCGAAGGTGTAATAAGTTTGAAAGTATTGGTTAATAGGAAGGAGGTACGTTATGCATCATTCGGATACTATTTCCTTGATGTTTGTTCATGGACTTTTAACACACCTATGTTAACGCTAGTCATCTATACGTAAGGTTTCTCAGTATTCAATTGAAACGTTCATTTTGTTACTTTAATACAATTATATACAGATTCTAATTTTATAAGAATTTTAAGTAAAAACATAATCGATTGCAATAAAATCTATATATTGCACACATATTTTGTGCAATGCATGTATATATATATATATACACAACATATATATACATATATATGTATATATTTAAGTCCATTACAAATGGCGATTATTTTCTATACCTTACTAAATTTACGTTTCTCATCACTATCATTGAGTGTATCCTTGAAAAAAGAACGTCCAGTTTTACGCTTTTTTTTGTGAGTGAACGTCACGTTGGTGGAACTGAAACTGTGGCATTTGCACTTTCAATGAATTATCGAATATGAAGTATATATGTTAATGTCGAAATTTGTATTAAAAAACTTTTTCTGCATTTCATAGTGAGTTTGTTTACCAAATTTTAATTAGATACAGGCATTCGTAGAATGTTTTGTATTATTCTGAATAACATGTTATTCTTCTGAGTACTATTACGAATCGGATATAACTCACGCATTTAGATCTAGTCATTCAGAAAATAAATGTAATCGTGCACTCAAATGTTATTTCATCAATTATTGCAGAAGCGTATAAATTGTTTTGTATTACACTTGTGCTTATATGTTTTATGTTACATATTAAAGATTTCGAAATACCGATTACTTATGCGTCTCATGAACGCGGAGAAATCGTAATTGATGACAACTGTCTTGATGGACTGCATAATTCCTTTTTAGTGAAAGTAGAAAATGTACGTATATAGACAAAATTGAATATGATATGAATCTGACCCAAAGAGTATCGATATTTTTATAGAACGTATAAATTGGTGAACGTAAGTAACGCGTTGAAAAAGTGATATGCATATGCTACGAAATTTCATATGGTGAAATACAACGATTTAATTGTCGTATTATAAAATTTCTATTATTATTAAATTATTTACGTGTGAACACACGGTTCAAGATATTGCAGCTATATTAACCTGTACTTTGTATTTAACACGATCGATATAATTATATACGTGTAACACTACACGTGCCTCAATGACGTAAAATATAATCGTCTGTAAACCGTACGTTTAGTATTTATATTTTAATACAGAATTCTAAAACTATCAAACACTATAGTTGGTTTACACACCTTATTAATACGCGAGCAGTACACAATAATAAGTCATGAAATATTAATATTTAAATTCCTGAGTCAGTACTTTTTTTCAGTTCACTTTTTTACCAGATGACATGTTTTCTATCCTAAGTTTTTCAATCCTCTTTGACATAGTAATGTAAACATGAGAGTAAGTCCACATCTTGAGTCAAGGTTATTGCACCTTTGATTTGATCTCTAAAGTAAATATATGACATAAAATATTTTTACTGCGATTCATAGAATTATGTTCTCAAAAATGATACATAAAACATTTTAAATATATTTATTTATACATCCATTGCACATGAAAATTGAATGCTGATTGGTTTATTATTCATAATAAGAATGTTAAATTTCAGTATAATATCCAATTATTAAACTGTAAAGCAACACACTTTAATTTATATTAATTATTCTATTATATTATCCCATAACTTATATACTTAGTATTTATAATGAAGACCTGAAAAGGAGCTCAAAACAGATCCAATGTTTATAATTTTACTTTATACATTTAATGATTGGATATGAATTATATACAACTTTAATATTCTTAGTATTTATTTATTTAATCTTGTTTTTGTTATTTAACACAGATTGAGTCATCCTAATTTTGCGAGAAAAATAATGAAACTGTAGTGACCCATAATACCACTCACAATGTTCAAAGAAAATGATAGCAGTTCAGGAGGCTGCAGTGGTACAGCTCCTCGACCACGGAGAATATTACCAAGATTTTCCTTACGTCGGTTATTATACTCAAGTCCACTTATTGGACGTCGAATTGTGAGGACACCTAGTTCCAGCAATAGGAATGCTAAAAGTAATGCATACATTCTAACGAGATAAAGAATATAAATAAAAATTACTTGTTTTCTGAACATTTATTATTTCTTTTTTAGCTAAAGAACCAGCTGGCAGTCGAATTATAGATGTTGAGAAAGGAGAAGCCAGAGTAAGTAACGGTTCGAGCCATTTTCAGTTTCAGAACATAGATCTACAACGTGCTTCCAGTAAAGGCTCTGTACTTTCTTCTGCCGGAAAGGTATATATCATAACTAAAAGATGAAACTTCAGAGATTATTCCACTTAAATATTAAATTCATGAATTGATAACTAAATACAATAAATCGTATGTTATTTCAGAGCAATGAAAATGGTTTAATGGAATGTCCTTTATGCTTGGCTGAACTACCTGTGGAATTTTTTCCTGTGGTTCAGTCATGTCATCATCGTAGTTGCTATGACTGTTTTCAACAATATCTGAAGGTTGAAATTTCAGAATCTAGAGTTAACATAGCATGTCCTGAATGTTCAGAGCCATTACATCCGAACGGTAGGTTTTTCGAATAGAAAATACGATCTCTACTATCGATTCTATATTTATGTGTGAAATCTGTTTACATGCAGACATTCGAATGATTTTAAACGATCAAACGCAGTTGGAAAAATATGAAGATTTTATGGTACGAAGAGTTCTTGCCGTAGAGCCTGATGCTAGATGGTGTCCTGCACCAGATTGTAGTTTTGCAGTTATTGCTAGTGGTTGTGCTTCATGTCCGAAATTACGTTGCGAGCGACCAGGATGTGATTTTTATTTCTGTTACCACTGTAAAGCACGATGGCATCCTAATCAAACATGCGATGCAGCTAGAGCACAACGTACTCAGTACTATGAACGTAGTTCTTCTCTAAGTTTTAGTCAAAGCGATTCACAGCACAGTATGTATCTACTCGCATCGAATACTTCCGAACCACTTTCACACATTTCACATAAATTGTTTTTACAGGAGACGATATTAAACCATGCCCGAGCTGTCAGGTTCTTATAGTTAAAATGGACGACGGTAGTTGCAATCACATGAATTGTTCTGTGTGCGGTGCTGAATTCTGCTGGTTGTGCATGAAAGAAATCACTGATCTTCATTACTTAAGGTATTGTTATTTTGCTATCGGATGTTTCTACGAAATTGCACTGTTTGCATATCTTTCATTTTATGGTTCTTTATGTTTACAGCCCTTCTGGCTGCACGTTTTGGGGTAAAAAGCCGTGGTCCAGAAAAAAGAAGATACTGTGGCAGCTTGGAACTTTAGTCGGAGCCCCTGTTGGAATTGGCCTTGCTGCTGGTATAGCTGTACCTGCTATGATTATAGGTTTGTAAAGTATAAATAATATTGGCGTAACATAAATAGTATTGTATACGTAACATAAACAGTAATATAAATAGACACATTAAATTAGAATAACATACATTTGTAACATAAATAGTATTAGTTTGTAAAGCACAAATAGTTGTCCTTGTATTCTTAATAGTCAATTAAATGCTTACTTCTAATTATACTTTTGATAAAAAGAAATTTACGCTTTGTCCAGGAATACCAGTGTGGGTGGGAAAAGAACTGTACACGAGGTACGAAAAAGCCAACAAGCACAAGAGGAATGCCTTCGTTGTAGGAGGAGTAACTGCATCCGTAAGTCGAAACATTTTTATATTTCTAGAATTTTTGTTTTAATCTATATTATTAGTCTTATCGCTGTATCATAGCTTTTTATATAGCGTGACACAATTAGATAAAGATAGAGTCAGCTTGACCATTGCAGAATGCGATATTAAAACATTGAAACAAAGGAGAGTCGGAATATTATTTATGGAAAGGAGAAACTTACGTTCGCAAATATCAGCAGGTTTTGCAAGTTCATGACAACATCAAAGTATATTTTATTTATATAGTTTGTACAAAGAAAGAGAATAATATAATTATTGCATACGTAAATCAGCGATAACGGAATGTCGATCTTATAGCCGTTACAATAATTGCGGGAAGAAATGTAGTCAGAGAAACAGAGTTCAACCATCTAAGTGTTATATTTAATTGGTTCAGACGAACAGTATGATTTAAGATATAATTTATTTGGCGGCACGTGCTATTAATAGTTCTTTTGCATTTTAGTCATGTTTAATTTTAAAATTCCATACAATATTTCGTTCGACTTAAACTTTAAAATGTACGTGTACTTGTATGCGCGCATGTGTATGTATGTACGTATGTGGCAAAAACGTTTAAATGTTTCCAAACAAAACGATCTATCCATCAATTCTATTCCTGTCAATTTAATGATAATCTCAATGTGACTTCGATTTCTTTAACTACCCGCAATTACATCATTATCGACACAAGCCTTTTCCTCGAGATGAGATCACGTTGATCGCAAATTTATGGCTGACAGCGACCAATCAGTCCCATAACTTTGTTTTGCATCTCGCGTAGAAATATTAATTCGCTGTAGCACTATCATGGGCGGTAATAACGTTGACTAAGGGTTATTTTCGCTGGTGGCAATCACAGTCTCGTCCGTAAGTACACCTTCATTGTGAAGATCCTTTAACACGTCGATCAGCCGTTGTTCAGTTTCAGGATCTCCCAGAGCAACGTCTACCGATCCGATGCAAAGTAGAAGCGCGAGTAGTTGCGATCGCCTGTAATCCTTGTTCAAGTCTTCCCTCGTGTACCCCAGATCCTTTGGAATATCGACGCCGAGGCGAGAACACGTGTTGGTTAACGCGTTCCAGTAGATGTCGAGGAAGGTATCCGTGTGTTTTCGGCGCAATTCCGTGGGCAACGAGCTCACTAACAACAAAGCGATATCGTTGGTCGGTCTACTGTAGGTGACCATTTGCCAGTCGAGTATACAGCATTCGAGACCGTTCGGTCCTTCCTTGAAGAGTAGATTATTGCACCAGAAATCTGTGTGCGTGATCAGCGCCAACGGCCCCTCCGGTGCTAACAGCGCGGATATTATGTGTTTAGTTTTAGGTCTTAGGACCAGTAAAGCTTCTAATATCGCTTCCAGACCCGGCGTGCTTTTCAAGAACTTAGCAAGCTGCGGTAAGCCACGCTCTACCAGTTGTTGATACGAATCCGTCGCCTTCGCTGTTTGGAAGAGGAATGGGTAACGTTCGGACAGATGCTGCTCCTCCACGACTTTCATCGCTAAAGAGTGCGCGTGTATGCGCGCTATGGCATCTAACGCGACCTTGGTTTGATCGTACGTCAGTCCTTCTCGGAACTTAACGTTCCGGAAAGCGGAATCGCGGAGATCGTGCAGCACCAGAATCGAGTCTGGCGTGGTGGGGCTGTCGTCGGTGTCTTCCGCCGGTGTATAATGCGCGTGGTAACACACCGGAACCGACAGTACGATCTCCTCGTTCGACGTATCCCCTTGAGTCGCTAATTGTTTCTTCTGGAACTCCTTCAAGTCGGGCATCACCTGACGAATAGACAAAATCAGAGTTACCTCGTTATTCTACCTTGGAGAGCCGGCGAGCGTTAAATCGATGGCTTACCCGCGTGTAAAATTTAATCTCCCGCAGATCGAACTGACCCTCGATAACGAAGAAACGGCTGAACGCATCCTTCGGCAGTTCTTTCACGATCAAGGAGAGATCTTGGGCAGAGTTCGTGTCGTCCAACGTGTACTTGACTTTAACCCGAATGATCGCGCTGAGCGCGCTTTCGTTACTCATACATCCGGGGCTCACGTTACACTCGGTTATCGTCACCTGCGTGCATTACCAGTTAATTTCTCAAGCTACAAACACTCATTAAAGCGTTATTATTGCAACTAACCGGTTCTTTGTGAAACTCCCGTAGGATATCTCCTAGCCACTCCTTGTCAATCTCCGGCTCCGAGATAATTTGCTTCTGCTCCTCTTCGCAGGAGCAATCTTCGGTGTCTTCCCACTCCCAGTCGGTGTCTTCCCAGTCCCCCCAGTTCGCCATGGTTCCTTACTCGATTCTGGCGATGTTGTTGCCGCAAAAGGGGGGAAAATAGGAGAGGAGAAAAAGAGCTTGTGACGTGTGTCGTGCGTGTCCACTCCCCCAATCAATGCCAATAAAGCCACATGTACGCTCCCGTGAACGATAACAGGGCAGAAACGCGCCTATTCGACCGTCCACGTACGAGCGCACATACGTAGTCGAGGTGAAGTCACCAGCAATGAATGGATTCGTCGTGCCCTTCCTCTTCCTGTTACGCCGACCGGTCCTCGAATATTCGGGCCGGCGTTGTACCGCGTCCTCTCATCGGAGTTTCGCCACTACACGACACACCCTTGGCGCAGAGCACCAAACTTCACCGGATCTCGGCACGCCGGACTTCTCCTGGTAGAGCAGTGTGGATGTTAAAGTACCGACTGACACGATGCACGTTCCATCGTCAGCCACCTAGGTGGATGCAGGCCGCAGGGTGGGACAGAGAGGATCTCCCATGCGCGCACTCCTACCCGTCGATCAATATCCTTCCTTCCTCACCTCCCGCACCTTCTGCTCACCATGCACTTTCTCTGCCTCCTGTTCCGATGCCCCACACTACTCCTTTCCACGCTCGATGGAAATCTAGAAAACAGATCGACATGCGTCAGTAATCTCCACATCGGATCGTCGTCACACGTTACACCATCCGATCACATGTATTTTTATTTTATCGAGATGACCTCCGCTTTGAGCACTACCTTTACGACCTTCGTTGTTATAATAGAAAAATTAGTTGACCGTGCATATTATCCCAGAGATTCTTTTTTCATTCTGGAATTTCAACAGTTTTCAATGTTTATTTTCTGACTTTTTTGTTCTTTGATCCTTCATCTGGGTTAGATGGGAAAATGTTTGCTTTAGAAGAGGCTTCACACTCGAAAATATACAGAGCGAAATTTGAAAAATGAAAATAGTATACAGATGATTTCAAGGATTTTAAATCTTCAGGGACTTAAAATTGTAATTTTTTATAAAATACTTCAAAGTCTCAAATTTCTTCAAAGTCCTAAAATCTAGTCTCAAGGACGTAAAATTTCCTCAAGCACCTAAAATTTGTAAGACCTGCAAAGTATCAAATCCTCAAAGTCCTAAAATCCCAAATTCTGAGATCCAAACGTCCCGAAATAAAAAAATTGAAAAATCTCGTCCCTGTCCTAAAAAACCAGTTACAAAGAGTTCGATTTCCCCCGATTATTAAGAACGAAAATTCCTAATACTCATTTGCGAAACTGGAGCAAACGCGAGGCGTGCCTGCAATTAAAATCGAACTATATTCTGTCACTTCGATTCGTTAATTGCACTTTCCCCGTATTAGCGGGTGTACAAATTAAGCGCGTGTTACAATGTCCGTCCGGAAACGTTTCATTAATTACCGAGCTTTTTTACTCGGGTACTTCGCGAAAGAATATGCGCAATCGTAATTCGTGCAGCACTCGGAAACTTGCACTATAGAGCTAACACAACAATGGATCAACTAAGGTCGAAAGTTTGATTGTGATGCCTTCGTCGAATTTTCGTTGCTCGTTAACGGATATTTATTTAACGATGTTTCCAGCGAAACACAGATAAATCTAATTGTTCGTAATTGTTTTCAGATCTTGGTGTCCCCGATATTAGCAGGATTAGCCGTGGGTATTGGTGTACCCATTTTGCTGTTCTACGTGTACGGCGTGGTCCCCGTTTCCCTTTGTCGAAATGGAGGCTGTGGTGTCTCCACAAATGGCACGGAAGTTCGAGTTGACTTCGACGACGAAAACGAATTAATGGGTTCATTGGGTGCGCGCAACGGTGGAGGTAGAATAGTGTTCCAAATGTTCAGTATCATATTCATAAATGAAAACCCCAGTGGATAAATGTGTCACGTCATACGTTCATCTGGAGCGACGCTGATTTACTTCTATTCAAACTTTTGTATACCAATGTTACATTTTCATTGGAGATAATGATACTTCGTATAGAAAAAGAAGTTACACGACAGCTTTATCCACTGGTGTCTCCAACCTTGCGTGCATAGGTCGAATAATATTGTAAATGTAATTAAAAGCGTAATCCGTATTGTAGACGCAGCATCGATAGATGTGGCGAGTCACCGTGGCGGTAATCCTTCGATAGGAGAGGCTTCGCTTTCGTTGGGTAGCGGAAGTCAGTTGGAGAAACTGGGTGGGGAGAATGATCGTGAGAGTGCCAGTAACGTAGCCCTTGCTGGTACCAGTATCGCGGGAAGTATAGTCCTTCCGGGAGGCAGGAGGTAAAGTATAATAAATCCAGCCGAAGTATAAGTATGTTGAAAAAGTTTCCAGACTGATTTCTTTGAAGGCTCTCTACCAATACTGTGGAAGTAGTACCAACCCTTCAGAACTTCCTGCAATTTATTCGTTGCCTTAGGTGCAGTTTTCAATGGCGTTGAAAAATCGTTTGCTCTGTTACATTGTCACGGTTTTAACAATGGAGCTACACACCGCAATTAAATTTTTTCGGCCTGTACAAAAGCATATCAAATAATGCAAAAAGGGCGTGTAGAATGTTAGCGAGACAAAGGTTGAAAATTGAACAATGGAATGTCATTTGTGGAATTTGATTTTTTACGGCAGTCTGGAAACTTTGTATACCGTGTACGAGATTATTAAGAGATCACATTTTTAATCAGGTTGGAAGTTCAAGCGGACGTGACGTCTACCCAACGATTTAGCTTGTGCAGCGAAACTGCGTCTGCTGCGACCAGTTTATCAGAGAAGTCTGTAAACGCGTCTATTGCTTTGGACGATGGCGCAGCTTCCACGAGAGCTTTGGCAGGCTCTGTTCTCAATTTCAAGGTAATACAACCTTCATGGGTTGTCAAAACATCTATTAACTTATTGCCACATTTAATGACTAAATTGAACGATGATGTTTAGATGGATGGCAGTTCAATCAGTGGCGGAAGAAGTACGGAAGGAGAGCAGGCAACAAATTCCGTCGCTGGCGGTCACATGGATTCGGCTGGACAAGCTACATCTTTGAGCTCGCTCGAGGAGGTGGCGCCTGGTTTAGCAAAAAGAGCTCGTCGCAAACCGACCTTAGACCGTCAGTGCAGCGATTCAAGTAATTGGACTGTCTGCGGAGAAGACGGAGGTTCTGAACGCGTCAGGTTCGATGATCACGTTAGTTTCATCGAGGCTGATCAGGAGGGGGTTGTCAGCACGTGTGGAGTGAACAACCGGAACACCGGAAGACGTAAGCGCAATAAGGAATCGGAACCAGAAACGGAAGTTCAGAAGACTGCGAAGTATGAAAAGATTTAGTTGAATTAACCTAACCTATTGTCTTGCAAGTATTTAATTATTTATCATGTACGTTGTGTATATGATAAGGCAGTGGGTTAAAAAATGAAGTGATAACGATATTTGTATGCGAACGTGATTTATTTTTACAGAAATTGTAATGGTGACTCAAAGGCTGACTCATCGACAGAGGATAACGTCTCACGAGAACGGGTTAATGTCGCCACTTTGAGGAACGTCTTCTTCCATAGCTCTACGGCATCCACTGATCGCGAGAAACGACTGTCGGTAATAGAAGAGCCGTTTCCAGCAGGAGCACAAAATAATAACGCTCGTTTCATGACACCTTCTAATGACGGATGCAGTACTATTAATGCAGATGAAGATTCAAGCTCTTAAGAAAATAAAAAAAGACTGAGTATTTATGTAATAATATACATGCGTCCTTTAAATACGAGACATGTAAATGCGTATTTACATATATGTGTATATATGTATTTAAGTGTACACCATGGGCGTGAAAAACGCTGAACTTACTGGTATTTATGCACCGTGTATAAACATACTATGAATGTAATGGAGGTACTTCGTTCAGCGAAGTACATGGAAGTGAATGTATATTCATGTGTTTTAAACACACGTGTGTATAAATATGTAATGTTCATACGTGTATATATTTATATACATATACTTAAGGGCCTCAAGTTTGCTATAAAAGATCGCAATGAGTTCAACGCGAAAGATCTTGATTTTGTGCCAATGCTTCGTTTCGGCAAGGATTTACATTGTTGTACGCAGGAATTACGTTCTCGTATATAAGACGCAATGTTTACAAATGTAAAGTATTGAATTTGTTTAGAATTTTTCAATTTTACGATTAGGTGAAGTTCCGCGGATAGCTGACATTTTCACGCCATAAAAATTAGAGTAATCGTGAAACAATTACATACATAACCATAACCTCATAAACGCTTTATAAAGTTGCATTTTAGATCAAATAACTATTATCATTTTCTATGCATGATACACTTGTCAATTCGTCGATCATATTTCCAGATGTAAAGCATCATAAGAATCTTTGTAAATGAGCAAATTTTTTAAATGTTGTCCCTCGATGTATGGAAAAAAATATACGTAGATAAACGTCGCTAAAAGGCAGCGAACATGCCTTGATAATGAATGTTAAAATGTTTTAGATGAATTTAACGTTATTATAAGAGAAGGTACGATAGTTCACTACCTTTAATTAGGTAATATATTTATTTATTCTTATCCCCAGTGATTTACATAGAATAATTTCAGGTGCTTTTACTATGCATGTCAAAAGCTTTCGTTTATTTTTCTTGCCCGTATATTCACATAATTTTACGCACGAGTCACTGAAGGTCACGACGAAACTCGCTATGGAAAAACAAGGTGTTAATAATTTTACGTTTCATCTTTTCGGATTAAGTTCATCAAAACTTACATACGTGTAAATATTTTGTAAAATTATGATCTTAATATATACGTTTATTGTTTGTAAGTAATGACTTCGTTATATATTTGGAGAAGTTGATATCATACGTCCGAACGAGAAAAATTTTATGAAAAGCTTATATGTGTATAAAAAAAAAAACGAAAGAAAGAAACTTTATATTATAAACAATAATAAATGTTTTAGCTAAGTAAGGCATATTCTGAAAGTGTGCCTAGGATAATTAGTATGTGGTACAAGGTTTAAAAAAACGCAAATTTAACATAGTCAGATTTTTAAGTATAGGCATTTTTACCAATATTTTTATCTATTTTAACTAATCATTTAAATATATATGAATTTCAAAAGGGTACATTTCGTTGATACAAAGAACAGTGCAATTTCAATATGTTGACGACGTAAATAACGTATACGACTTTACAAGAAATATGTAATACTTTTACAATGTCCAATGTCGGTTTTTTCCAAATTTTTGGTGTCTGTACATTTTGTATGAATTTCACAGTTTATTGTACAACAAAATTGTATCGTTTAAACTATTGTTTATTTTACAATGGATGTAAATTCATAAATATAACAGAATGTAATATAAGTTGTATATTTCTTTAGACTTTAAGAATAATTTTTAAGCATAATTTGGTAAGTATTTGACGACGAATGCATAACGGAATTAAAAATAGAAGGTTGAACGACTTTATAAATCATGCATGTATTTAAATATATTACATCTCGATATAATAGCAAGTTATATTGATCTACTTAAAAATAGAGGAGATTTCTTAAATAATTCATCAACTTTTAATTTAAACAGTTCACTTTGTATAGGTTCATTTAATTGGCAAAGAGGATTCTTTACAACATACTCCAAGTAAACCTGTAATCAAAATTACTTGAACAATTTTATGCACAATCATTTTATAAAACCACTGTACAAAATTAAGAATACTTATCAAATAATTTTATAAGAATTGTATTAAATTTACATCTTTACAAATTTTTGCCATGTAATGGAACTACTTTTATTTTAACATTGATTAATAAAATAAATACAATGCTCAACGATGACTTACTTCTTTGTACAACTGTTGCAATAACTCTCTCGCATTGTGCGTAGCGTTATCAGTGTTCAACACAAATTTCAATCCCGAAGGAGTTTCAAAATAATGTAACGTATACTTGCTAGTTTTATAATACAGAAACCCTTCTTTTGGATCCAGCGGAGATATTTTACTCACAAATGATTTAATGGAGAACAACATTCCATACATTAGTTTCGCTTCCTAAAATTCATACAATTTAGAGTAAGATTTATGGGGAATGTTAAATGAATGTTATAGAAATTATGTAACAAAAGAAGGAATTTAGTATGATTTATGGGCTATAAATTATTTTAACAGGGTAAATATTAGAGAGGTTAGAAATGTATTATAAAATTAAGGGGATGGCAGAGTGTATACAATTACCTCCTCTTTTGTGATCCCAGATTTGTTTAACCTATTCCACTCAGCATAGTACAATAATGTCCCATTTTTGGAGAAGATATACAAATTGTGAATTGTCATAATATCTGTGTTTTTGTTTTGCTATTGCTGTCATTTAATAGATGGGAACTTTTTGAATTTCTGGCTAGATGGTACCAGAGGTATAGTTCTGGAGTGTGTTTTAATTGATATTTATCATTTGTTGAGAAGTGCAAACAGAACTTTTCTTGACCGACGCTTTCTATAACAGAAATCTTCCTAATCGACGACTCTGATGGTTAAAAGGAAAAATTATGCAGGCGGTGCCATCTAGTGGTGGCGATAGGGAACTAATGAAACTGCTGTTTCAAAAGTGTGTAATTCACCCCGTTCGCCGGAGAGATGGCGCCACTTGTACCATTTTCAGTCGAACTTAATTAATATTCATTTTTAAGCCAAAATAGACAATAATATGCATTTAAAATCATCTAAAATCAAAATTAATTAGTTCTAAAACGTTTCGGAAGTGTTGGCAACTCATAAAAGATAATAAATATAAAAAGTGGATTCTAATTGTAGTTCCATTAGTTCTCCCTTCTCACCGCTAGATGGCTAGCCTTTTTTCGGTCCACGAACCGAGACTTCTTAATTTCAAATTTAAATTTAAATTATAATTTTAAATTTGTAATATAATTTCTCCATTCATAGTTAATTCACAACCTCAATTAAAAATTTACAAGTTCTACTGATTCAAATATCAGTAATAATCTATGAAGTCAAAAATAAAATATATTTCTTCCGCACCAGTCTTCCATCTTCTTTTCCGAAGCGCAGAACAAAATGGTGGACGATTTCTTTCACCAAAGAACCTCTCAACTGCAAAAATGTATCGCGTGTATCCCCACGTTACTTTTGCATTTCGTTTCTGTTATTAGGGTCGATTTACGTCGCACGTTTTGCGGAAATCGCCACTGGTAAGAACATTTGCCAGTTCACTATTCTCGTACACGATCGAATTGATCGGAATGGTGGCTGTAAATATCGGTAACAACTATGGCGGAAAAGTAGAAACAGTAGCGTTAACGTGGACGACGAAGGTAATGTGCTGGCGGTGTTAGCCCAGAAGCTCTTTCCCTTTAATTATTGATCATACCGACGGTTTCGTTGGAGAAATAGAGTTCCATATTATCACGCGATCCTATTGCACAGTATAAAACGTGCTCGTGGACCTGGCTAGGAAACGATAATCGTTTTCGGTATATATGCACTTCGCTACTGACATGAATTTTAATAGATTAACGCTCCAAACCGCTGCAACCTCAAACTACCTTTCTATAAGTACTTTTTAAATCAGTATCTCATGCGAAATGTACCTTTGCATAGCTGTTTCTTTGTAAAATATATTTTAACTACTGAAGGATTTAAAATGTTGATTTAATTTTAAAAATTAGTTCAATGATGTCCTCCTTCTTCAGGATCTGAAAGTGAAGAAATAGAATAATTGAATAATCGTAGAATTGGAGATTTGAGGATTTAGAAATTTAGGGATTTGGGGATTTTTCAATTTGGGGTTTGAGAGTTTAGGGATTTGAGAATTTAGGGATTTAGGGATTTGGGAATTTTTCAATTTGGGGTTTGAGAGTTTAGGGATTTGAGTATTTAGGAATTTAAGGATTTGGGGATTTGAGAGTTTAGGGCTTTGAGGGTTTAGGAATTTAGGAATTTGGGGATTTTTCAATTTGGGGTTTGAGAGTTTAGGGATTTGAGAATT